>APFE030317535.1:453481-472908 GCA_000404065.3 Pinus taeda | reverse complement strand
GAAGTAGAAATGAAGACCCTGGATCTAGTTTCCACCATCCAGGTTGCGAGGAGTTTTGTATTCATTATATAGTAGACCAATTATAAACAGATGGATGCATCCATACTGTGTCTACATAAGTCTACGATTATGATGTACTACGAAATCATTCCTGTATTAGAGTAGTAGTTAGTCTGTTAGTTTAAGTTTTTTGATCTGAGTATGGGAATGCCTACCTCAGTGATGTTATAATCTTATACATGTATTTTGTGTTGAAAATTGCAGGTTCTGACTGGGCTCTCCACAAGATAATCCTTGAAATGATAAAGTACTTCACCCTTCCTAGATGATATAAAACCCTAATCTATTACAGGCTTCACACTTTAGGGGGCAATATGTTATACTAAAATTTGTCACCATGACTATTTGAAGTTAGTATGGTTCCATCAATTGTCATACTATCCTCCTTAGCAAGCCTCATACTTTTGCATGAACATCGGTGCAAAAAAATTTCATGCATGTGACAGTAGTGAGATAGCAAAAAAAATTGAAATAGAGCTAGGACAAGCTAGAATGTATGTAAAAGACAACAGACATTCAGAGAAATCAAGCAAAGAACACTCACACAAGAAAATACACAAAAGTCGATAGAAATGTTGAAAAAGACAAGTTGAGGCCACTTACTCGTGAATAGCTGAGATGGATGTGTCGAAGAGTCCTAGATGTGTTATGGGATGCTAGATATCTAATATCAATGTGAATGAATGAGCTCTGATGCATCGAATAAATAAGTTTGGTCTCATGACACTTGGAGGGAAACTTCTAAAACAACTTTGCATGTAACCCCTGGCTACTAAAAATGGTTCCCTAAATCATGCGATGCATTTTTCATGTTGTCTCTTGCTATTCCAGGAATATCAAGTCATGCATGCATGCAAGTCAAGTTTCCTTGGTCCCGAGTGGAACTAGTCAACTGGATTGTCCATGCATGCTAGTGCTCAACTGCTTCGGAAAAACGTGCATTCTTGATTGTAAGCTGGGCTGACTACTCAAGGGGATTTCATAATTTTTAGGCAGAGTAGCTAACTACTACCATGATTTGTGCAAATCCTAGGTTGAACAGCCTGCTGCTGGGAAAAATGTGCCTTCCTCACTGGGAGGGTTGGCTAGCAGGATTGTGTAATCCTGAACCCAGTAAGCTATAAGAGAGGATTGTACAATTCCTAGAGGGAATATTGGTTTCCCTCCAAGAAAGCTCAATTTTCAAGGGGAAGCTGCTCATCCTACAGCTGGACCAAGTTTGGGTAAGTAGCCTGTGAGGGGAATGGATCGGCTATGATCGACAGGCTACCTTTGTGTGAGGAAAATGCTGAAAAGAAAGTCTAACACCTCCGGAAGTATTGTTTGATTCTTATCTCATCCTGGTTTCACACTAACTTGATTGTAATATGTAGCATCTTCCAAGCCCTTGGTCTATTGACACACATTCCAAGCCAAGGCAACACAGTTGTTTTGATTGGGGTTGAGGGGTATATGGGTGCACAAGAAGTATAGTTGTCAGAGTCTTAGTTTCATTTCTGGTGTTTCTCTGCTACTAGCAGGCCTAGATAGTACCCTGGTGGAGTCACATAGGAACACAAGTATGGCTCTGCTACCAGCGAGCCTGGTTAGTACCTCAGTGGAGTTACTTGCATCACCTCCCTGTGCAGGAAGCCTTTCTCTTCTTTTGCCTTATTCATTTTCATTTTGAATTTTTTGACTTTTCATTTTTTCATTTACACTATGCATAACACTTATTCATTTCAGAGGTGGAAGAGGGATCCCAACTTATTGAGAGCAGATGAGGTTGTTCCAGCAGAGATGTAGTTTATTATATCTTTGACATCTCTATTAATGTTTTCCCTGTCACCTTACTCTAATTGATTGAGCTAACAAGGGTTAACCCAAAACCAATCAAATAGAGAAGGTGACAGTAGTTAGCACGTAAGCATTGCATTTACACCAAGGTTCACTTCAAAGAGTACAGAGTTTCCTTTGATGTATCATGGACTAAGAGTAACAAGTTCATCATACAAGGGCAAGGTGACAAATAACCAAGTAGAAATAGCTATACAAACCGTCTTGTACTTTACCCAGCTTGTTTCATGAGTCGCAAATGGTTTCATGCGAACTAACCTACAAACAAAACAAGTGAACGAACTAATAACAAAGCCATGAAAAAGCAGAAGCAAAAATGAGAGCAAAGCAAGAAAACAAACAAGCAAGCAAACAATCAAGCAATCAAAGCATGAAAGCAAACAAGCATGCAAGAAAACAATTGAAAGCAAACAATACTCCTACTCCTACACTAATAGTGCATGGGCCTGATCACGTGAAGTGATAACTCCAATGTAGCCACCAGTGCATTGATAGACCCATGTGGGTGAAGGCTTGGTCCTCAAGTAACCCAGTTGTGTGGACCAACATACAAGAAATATATAAAAGTGAAGACAACCACAATTCATGTTTCAAAGTGCCCACGAGACATAGGCGAGTGCATGTGCATGACGGACAGTCCATGGACTTGTCATGGTGTTTTGTGACACTACATGCAACTTTGAAGCATAAGCACACTCTTGAATGTGATAGGAAAAAAATGAAAGAAACAAAGAAAACTTGAGTCGCGAACGAGTGCTTGCAATGTAAGACTCCTCCAAAGCATGAGCAATGCGATCGTGCAGTTCGAGTGGATGAAGTGTGATCTGTGTGTGAGATAGATCTTTAATGCATACATATGAGTGATGAGGAGCATTGGGTGATTGAACAATTTCATGATCGGAAGTAAGACTAACCTCAAGAGAGCGAGAGTCTAACATAACCATAAGCACGGGTTGAGGTGCCTCGACAGTCTTGGGTGCCTCAACTTCATCATTAGGTGGATCATTATACGCTGGTGGCTTCGAAAGATCAACTATGATAGATTCATGATCGTGATCAAAATTGGAAGGAAATGGATCACGACCATCATGATCATAAAAATCAATGAATTCTTTGGCATCCTCATGATCAGATGCATCAAACAAAGGGGTAGATGAAAAGCGAATGAACTCATCCTCTATGTTTCCAGAAAAGATAGATGAAGGATCAAGTGGATCTTTAATGAATAACTTATCCTCTTCATTGTTGAATGATGGACTAACATCTGAGTCCTGCGAGTGATCAACAATGGGTGCATCCATGGATGAAGACACACATGCAAAATCATGGATGGCAAGTTCACCAAAGAGGCTAGGAAAGAACAAAGGGGGCTTGGATGGAAGGGAGTCATCCTTCGCCAAGTGTTGATGCCCAAACTCCTACTCATAGTCTTCATGGATGACAGTGCATGTTGGTTCTGCAACACTAACTCCATCAGTGGGTTGTTCCTCATTAACAACAATTGAAGAGTCCGGAATGTATGAACACAAGACAACATCATTCGGAGGAACACCTGAGTGTGAAGACGAAGGTCAAAGAAAAGAATGCACATGGGAACTCGAAGGACTCATAACCAAATCTATGCGAAAATGGAGTGATGTTATGTTGGGAGAGGTGAAGGATGAACAAGTGTACAAACATGATCCTCAACATCACTAAGTGATGGTGGAACTATTGAATGAGAGGGAAGCAGACAATCCCTTGACATAGTGCTTGATCCCACATGAGATTGCATAGTTCCATCAACGAAGAAGGTTGAGGGAGGCTTGACATCAAGCTTTCTCTTGGGATAGGAAGATTTCTTAAGACAGTACTCAAACCGGTCCCAGAGATAAGTGAACTTCTTTTGGCTCCTTGGAGCATGAAACTATAAGTCACGGAAACGCTACCAAAAATTAATAACAGATTCATGCAAAGCCCTTCATTACTATAACAGTTTCTTGTCAAGACAATTTGGATCAAAATGATATAAAGTGTCTTCAATAAGATCACACAAGTACTCAAATGAGTGCACGGTGTCAGCCAGTAGGCTGAGTACCCAACAAAACAAAGATTCGTGAAGTGTGAATGCAAGTAGAAAACCATCCTTTTCGTCAATAAACTCATCTTCCTCATGAATCATGGAAAGAAATTTATGTAAGTTCTCATGCCAGGCCACTTCACCTTCGCCATCATACATGTGAATGGACAAGAGATTGAAAAGATTCCCCGAGATGGAGACATCTTCACGGTTCGAAAAACACCTCGGGGGAAGAAGAATGCAAGACTCCATGAAAGATATGCAAAGGTTCAAAACTGGATGAGAGGACACTGCTTGTCATCAAGCCCTCCTTCTAGCACCAGAAATGTTGACAGTACTGGACCCACCAACATGTCAAGGGGATCTCCCCAGTAAGAAGTCCCAATTAGACCTCAAACCATCTGGTGTAGGAGTCCCAGTAGTGGGTTGTAAGGTAATACCTTGAATTCAGCGTTGCACAGAGGCAAGTAGAATAACTTTGTCAACAACAAGGGTGTGACTAACACAGTGAGTCAAGGAAGGTGTATGAGAGGTTCAAACACTTCGAAAGGGGGAGGAGGTGAAGCTGAGTTCTAGGTTGAAAGCGATCAGTCCCAACTCAGCTAGGAACACACAAAAAAAGGGACATGCACAACTTTCGACAAAGAAGTCCACTCGAATATGAAAGTCACATCATACAAGGTAAGATAACATGTACAACACTCATAGATTAGTCCAAGATGAGTTTGATGGTTGTTATCGCAAGGTTCAAGTGAAAGGCCTGTCTGATTTCCCATAGAGTAGTCAACATGGAAGGTGACAACATTACCAACATATGCAACACATTAACAACAAGATTCATATAATTTCATGTGAATCAGTTCATACACAAGTACGTAAGTTAAACAACACATATCATTAAATCAACCAGAGCATTCCAACTACAATAACAACATATGCATGAAAATGTGTTGCCTCTCATTATATAAAGAAGTGTAAGTCACAATCATACAATACATCCATGTAAACCTTCCAGCCCCAACATTGGAACGTTATAGCCACATCCGCCTGCTCCTCCAAAGAGATGTACTAGCTCTCTGTAGTGGAGAAGCTAAGGCGTGTTACAATACTATCCAAGCCTTCTTCAAGATAGTCTTAGTAGAAGCTAGGATGACAAAAAGCCTATAAAATGAGTTATGAGGGACTATTTATAGCAAAGGGTGGGCTGACCCTTGACATTCCCCTTTGTGACCATTCAACTACCCTCATGACTCCTCACCTACTCTATGACTGCTACATCCACTCTTAGCACTTAACATACACTTGACATGACTCAACATTACAAATCACATGTAGCCATGTGAACAATGGCTTGGACAAGTCAAACTAGACATCATTCAGACTTAGACAACCATAGAAGTCCAACTACTCGACATCCTCATGCTAATAAATAGTGACATATTGATGCCAAGATTGATGGTCCTTGAGAGTGTCTGTGTGTTCTGTTGTGACATCCGTCTAAAACCTGAACCTTGCCTCCATAGAATTTGGGTACAACATTTAGGCTCCTCTATCCAGCTCATCTATGAGCATGCACATCATTATCTTTAGTGTGGCCAGAACAACAACGTACTTGCACATGATGTCTGCACTGATAGGAAAGTCTGGGTGAGTAGCAGTGTGCATCAGCTCATCAAAGTATGAGTCAAGCTCATGTTGGACCTGCTTCTTGGTCTTCACCTAAGTAAGGGTGCTAAGTGATGGGATCATATGAGTGTGCACTATAACCTCCATTCTTTTGCATACTCATGCATGGGAAGCCTGTATGCTAGTGACGAGTTGCGATAGGCATTCATAGTTCTGGATTTGACTCTGGATACATGCTTCCAGCTCGCCCACATTTTCCTTCATCATCTTTGGCAAATGAAGTAGGGCTCCCTTGTACTTCATTGTCCATGCTTGCATAACTGTGTCCAAGGACAATACTTCATCTAGTATTTCCTTGTTCAGTTCATCTGTGGTGGACATTATCACCAAGTCTCCTCCCTACTTGGCCACTATAGTTCCTTCGCCATTCACTCATTCGCAGCTATGAGAAAACGAACACTTGATCTAGTGACTTTGGCATACACTCTAGTTGCATTAGCCAACTCAGTTGGATGCTTATGCACATCAGTCATGATCACTTGCTCTTGAAATTGAGCAGGTGATGTTTGGTCCTCTGGAATTGGTACTCTTTGAGACTGCACAACTCTGTGATGAGATTCTTCAAAGGAGATGTTGTGCATCTATGATTCTGGTTGACCACCAAGGATCTCATTTCTTCCTTGGTCATCTGAGACTTGCTCATCATCTGGATGCATTGAAGCAGGCGAGTCGGCCTCTCTTTGGTGAGGAATGAGGTCAACGTCTTGTTCCAACTCCTACTGCTCCATGTTTGCATCCAACTGTTCAAGAACCTATTCTATCTCATGAGAAAAGCCTTGCCCCTATGAGGGTTCACCCTATTCTCCTGATTCCAGCTGTTCAGAAGAATCCACTACTTGTACAGGCATTACTTCATATATCTTCATGTGATGCACTCACCACTGAATATGTTGTTGTTGTGCTTCCTTCTCCAGTTGGCACAAATCTTATTCTTTTCAGAGTTTCTACCTCATCTCATGCAACTCCTTCTCTGCTTCTTCCATTATCTTCTTATCCCTCTGCCTTCGCTTGTTTCACTTGTCACATTGCTACCTCTTCTATTGAATAGCCATAGCTAATTTTTCTACAAGTGGATCTGCTTGAAACTTGCAGCTTTGTTCCTCCTGCACGCGGTCGACAATATTTCTGTTCCCTTTGTCACACATAGGTATGCTTGGCTTTGTTGCCTCTGGTGCTGCTGCTACTACTCGTGTTCTTCGTGATGTTGATTCATGCTGCTATGATAACCACTCTACAGTGAAACTAAACTATTCATTAGGTTTGTAGGAATTGAAGCAATACCTTCATGAGTCCTTCTCGGCCCAATGACATGCCCCATGGATGCAATTGAACTGAACTCTCATGTAGTGATCCTTCACAATGCAATATGGGTCATCCAAGTTGAAGCTTTGGAGGTGAACTGGTACTTATTCATCTGTTCAGCTTCGAAATCCACTTACTTGATGCTCCAGATCTCGTATAACCCCTCTGAAACAAAAGAGTGGGCCAAGGTGCCTTCTTCTTCCACTACAACCTAGCTATTAATGTTGCTAAGATATGATATGCTACTTCGTGCATGACAAACACATCGAAAGAAAACTTTGGTAGAACATGTGGAGGCTTCTCCACACTGAACTCTTGGATGAATGTACCATTTGGTGAGGCATACCAATCTACAATGCCTTCATCACTTCTTCTAACATGCAGGGTGGATCTTGTTCAAATATGAACCTATACACTGAGGTGACAATATGGTTGGATAGTTGTATGAACACTCCTCTAAAGCTACGCTCAGAAAATAACATGAAATATGTGCTCACAACAGTCTCTTCTAGGGACCATGCCCACTCTAAGCCTAGGAACTTATTTCGGGCATAGACTGCATCTAGAATCTAGGTAGAGATGTAAATCTCTACATGCATGCCTTCGGGTGACTTTCAATCCTTCGTGACTTTCTCCTTTAGTTGATGAGCTAGTATGCCAGACCAGTTTCATGGTCTTCCTTCTCTAGCTAGTTGGTCCAATGTGACCACCCAACTCTGAGGGAAGGTCTTAGTGCTCGCTTGGCCACTCAGTCAACATGCAAATATGACCAAGTATTTGTATGTGTTCCTCAATATCTTCGTCTTATAGATTTGATTAGGGGTCATCTTGAAACGAGATGGCTCCTTTACCCAATCATTTAGAATGTCTCTAGAGTGGCCTCTGTTGTTGCGCAAGCCGAATGGAGGAGTCATGACAGTCATGGACTCAGTCATCTGATAGATCTCATCATAATCTCATGCCCAGAAGGTTGCAAGCTTTGCCCCATTGACACTTCTCAAGGTCATTGTCTCGGGGTCAGTGTGAGAGATGATCTAGTGAATCATGTTTGCGCATGGGAATGTGGGGTATCTACATGAAATTTGGTACAAGATGGACTTATGAATGTTCACGTACACCTGACGGTCTTCAAGGCCTTCCCCCAATGTACCTGCGAATGTTTCATTCACGTATTGCCACTTTAGTTTGATGTCCTTGTCTAGATACAACTTTGTATCTTCATAGATCGATAGACCAAAGGACACCTGCTTAGCTACTGCTCCAACTACCATACCATTAGTGTCCTGAGATCCTCCTCTCTTGGAAGCCATTGAGACAGATGAACACCTGAAAGATCTAGAAACAAGCAGCATGCACGACAAGAAATATGTTAGTGAAAACAAAGAAAGTCCGGGGAAGGACACATCACATACCTGGGAAAATAATGAAAAATATTGCATAAATTTCACTTGGAGGCTAAGTGACTAGATGCCAGAACTGCACAAAAGGTAGTCTAGGCTAAATGGGAGGCTAGACTAGCTACTGGATCTACGAAATGCACAATATAGTTAGGTAGTTGGCTAATGGGATTGTGCAATGTGCAATCCCAACTAGGAAGGACTACTGGCCCATGGATAGATTTGCGAAAATTCTTGGGCCAAGCAACCACTACCCTCTAGGAATGCAAAAATCAGTTCAAGGGTCCAGTTCTAGGCCAGAATGTGAAAATCTGGAGAGGAAGGTGATCCTTCCTTCTCCGGATTACAGAATGCAGCCTTGGTGAAGGTAGAGACAAAGCCAAGGTTGGCCTGACTCGCCGATAGGCAATTAAAAGCAAGTACGTTTATGAAATGCATGATGACACTAAGTGATAGCAGAAGTGATCAATAGTGCATTCAAAACATGAATTGAAGATTCAACAAACAGATCAACATGCATGTGGGTGAGGCCGTTCTTCAGTTGGGCAAACGTCCATGCAAAATAGTTTCATGCAAACAACACTCACACAAGTGAATACATAAAAAGCGACATAAATGTCGAAAAAGAGAAGTTGAGGCCACTTACCTGTGAATAGATGAACCGGATGTGTCGAAGAATCCTGGATGTGATGTGGGATGTTAGAGATCCAATATCTATGTGAATGAATGAGATATGATGTGTCGAATAAATAAGTTTGGTCTCATGATGCACATGCCACAAATCTAGGAAACAACAACACCTGGAGGGAAACTTCTAAAACAACTTTCTATGTAACCCTCAGCTACTAAAAACAACTCCCTAAATCATGGGATGCCTTTTTCACGTTGTCTCTTGCTATTCCGTGAAGATCAAGTCATGCATGCATGCAATTCAAGTTTCCTCGGTCCCGTGTGGAACTAGTCAACCAGACTATTCATGCATGCCAGTGCTCAACTGCTTGGGAAAAATGCACATTCCTGATTGTAAGCTAGGTTTACTAGCCAAGGGGATTACACAATTTTTGGGCAGAGCAGCTAATTTCTACCCATATTGGCGCAAATCTTGTGATGAACAACCTGCTGCTGGGAAAAATGTGCATTCCTAACTGGGAGGGTTGGCTGGAAAGATTGCACAAACCTGGAACCCAACAGGATGTGAAAGAGGATTGCACAATTCTTGGAGGAAAGGTTGGTTTCCCTCCAGGAAAGCACAATTTTCAAGGGGAAGATGCTCAGCTTGCAGTTGGACCAAGTCCGGGTAAGAAGGCTATGAGGGGAATGGATCAACTATGGTTGACAGGTTGGCTTTGTGCGAGGAAAAAAGTAAAGCTTGATTACTTGACAAAAAAATACAAAGTGTTGTGTAAGGTTGGTAGGAGAGACTCCAAAATAGGCTAAGGAAAAATTTTGGAGGGTGGTTGTAGCCGCTACAACAATATGGAAAAGAGGCTCTCCTTTTGTTGAACTTATAACTTCTTTCCTTGCAACTTTTGCAAGAACCTGAAGGCAAACCTTGTCTCCAAGTTAAGATTAACATAGAAACTCTTCTTAATCTTGAGGAAGAAAGGATAAAAGCAAAAGAAACATTTTTCCATCCATAAAAACTAAATTGAGCGATGGTTTCAGACAAGAAGTCCATAGGGAACATAAAATTTAGTATGGGTGAATTAGTATTGAATTGGGACAAAGACCATGAAGAGAAAGGGAAGCACACCAAGTTTCAACCCCTATGGATTGGACTATAAACCATATTCAAAGAGCTTGGCCACAATTATTACAAGTTGAAATATTTATATGGGGGGTCTTAACATCTTCCTGTCTATGCCCGAGACCTTAAATACTACTTCCAATAGTAGCCTTGGGTTGTGTTCCTTTTGTACAATTTTCTTTCCTTGTATTTGTTGTCTGTTTTTGTCATGCCTTATCCCTTTTCTACTCTTTCGTTAGTGTACATAAATAAGACCATGTGTTTGAATGTGTGTATGACTTAAGAGGACCATGTCATGGAACGAATAAGGATTGTGACAACTACAATGCTTGGTTATCTGTTAGTTATTCTTGTTTTTTTGGGATGTGCCTAAGGTCAATTAATGTGCAGACGAATAATATGATACACTCAATAGGAAATATTTGAGTGGAACCATGACACCCACATATATTCAACATCCTTATTCCTTCACTTGGTGTTCTTCATGCTAACCCAATCAAGTAGAGAAGGGAAAGGGGAAACCAATGGCGAGAAAACCTATATCAGAGGTATATACAACCTTCTCTGAAGGGATAGCCTCTTCTTATATCAATAAGTCAGTATCCCTCTTTTTCCCCAAGATATAATAAATGCTTAAAGCACATTTCTATTAGTAAAGGCTTCCTGCACAGAGAGGTGAAGAAAATAAATTCACTAGGGTACTGAATAACTTTGCTAACATTGAAGCAATGCTTGTGTTCTTGACATTAGAATATTTTGAGGTCTAAAATGGACGTCCTAAGGAATACTATAAAATATAATTAGAAATAATAAAATAATATTAGATTACCTCATTGAGTTTTAGAGGGAAAAGGAAAAAAATACTTTTTCAACTTATCTCCCCATGGTTTTACTCAAATTTCAAACGAGAGCACTCATTGGATGCAAAATTTAATTTTGCATCCAAGGAGTACCCATTTTGCATGCTTTCAATAGACCATACTACTCGAAATATGTGAAATACATGAAAAAATGTGATTGCAATCATGCTTTTTCATGTATTTCACATTTTTTGAGTAGTAGGGTCCATTGAAAGCATGCAACATGGGTACTCCTTGGATGCAAAATTAAATTTTGCATCCAATGAGTGCGCCCACTCAAAATTTGAGTAAAACCAAAGGGAGATAAGTTGAAAAAGTTTTTTCCCTTTTCCCCCAAAAACTTGATGAGGTAATCTAATATTATTGTATTATTTCCAATAATATTTTGCTCCAATGGTACTCCTTGGATTCCAATGAGTTCTTTTGCTCGAAATTTGAGTAAAATCATAGGGAGATAAGTTGAAAATATGAGTTGAAAAGGTAGTTTTTTTATTTAATTTTAATTTTTTTTACCTTTTTACTCCAAAAATGGTGAATAATCCCCCATAGTTGACATAATCATATTTAACCCTATTTGTTCTTATAAAGTTGATTTTTGTTGACGTTCTTTTTCTTTTGTAGGACTACACACAGTTGGCAGATTTTATGGCTATAGGACTAAACCTACAAGTTTCCATCCATCCTCCCATATGCACACCTCATATCCATACTCTCCACTCATATAATAATATCTCTCCACCTTCCAATCAACAAGAAACTCGAATTTCACCTCCTCATTGTAATGCTATAGGAGGGACCTGTATTGCTACAGGAGGTCCTATAATGCTACAAGAGGAGACTGTGAAGCTATAGGAGGGGGATCCAATGAGAAGAATAGACCAAAAGACCATGTTGCCTCTAGGAAATGATAAAGGGATGTCCTCCAATGATTCTTTCATCGCCCATCCATTCCATTTAGCCAAAACTTGCTCTAAATTTCCTCTCTGTCCTAGCTCTAAAAAAAAAAGAAAAACACATAAGCACCTATTTTCTATTCCTCCAACATCTACACCACTTACTCATGACTATAACCATGTCATTATGACCTATCACAACTTCCCCTCAACACTAACATGCAATATGAGGACTTCAAGAGAGGATTAAATGACTTCTACAAGGAGAAAACACCTCCTGTAGCAACTTATGCAGTCATAACAGAAATCCCTTGAGATATTTTTTTTCACCTACAAAAAGCATGATGGAGTCATGTATGCAATCAGGAAGGGACACATCATCCTAGGGTAGGCATTCCACCAGAATAAAAAACTTGGATATGAGGGAGGCACCTACACACACAAAACAAAGTTATCAGTCACTATATCATCATGTTATGAAGACATGCACAAGAAACAAGCCAAAGAGTCAACTCCCTTTGATATCATGATTTTATATGGCCTATCTCCAACATGCAACCATCTCCAGAAATTTGATCCATAGGGAGGTGCAGATATGGAAACCCTCACCTCTTCTCTCTACATAAAATTCCTAAAATGTGTAATGATTGAGAAAGGAGTTTTGATAGGTTGGAGGTGGCAAGTGAACTTGGACACCCTCAGATAGTGAACTTACATTTATATTAGTCACCCATGCAATGTGGAGATGTCAACTCAAATTGAGGTGGTTTTCACAAAGAGTGGGGTGATAATCACAAGAAGAGAGGAAATGATTACAAGGATTGGGGACAATGGTCCAAAAAAGGAAAATTTTGTATATTCCATGTCACCAAAGTGCTTTGAGATTTTACCCCAAAGAGAATATTATGTATTGAGCTTGACTTCATTTACACCATTTCTCATTCCAAAAACAAGTAGAGGAAGGATGAGTTATTGTATCAGACCACCTAGGGTACCACCGAGAAATTTTGAACCTTGTCTACAACTGCTATAGGAGGAAGGTACATACATGTCTAAGATGCTACAGGAGGGTCGAGAAGGAGCTACAGGAGAAATTGGAAGGTGAAAAAGGATACATAGTGGCTCGAAATTGTTTGTAAACCATCATACACACACATAGTTGTCTTGAAAAGAAGTAAGTGACATCTTGATTCCTTGTTTTTACATCCATTTTCATGAGAAGTCCGTCTGAAATTTATAACCTCTAACAATCAATTAAGCAGTAGGGGGTACTTTTGGAAATTGTTGTGGTTAGAAGTAGAGAAAAAGAGTTTGGTTGCTATCAATTCTAGCATCCTTCTCCCTCACTACTACCAAGGAATTTGACGTTGTTTCAAAATTGATATTGTTTAAAATAAAATTGAGTTCCACACCTAAGTAGCACCAAATAGGAACAATAAAAGAAATTGGGGGAGGATTTAACATAAGAGAATCCTCAGACACCAAGAGGATTCACCAACACCCTCTTGTAGTGAACATCTTCAGAAGAGACCAATGGTTGGGTTTCTTTGAGTTATTAAAGGGGTATGATGATGATCTCAGTCATGAATTTTCCATGGCATTACATTCTCAAGGAGAAGGCAATTCCACTACTATTGTTAGATGGTTGGTAATCTCTCTTAGTCCTGACATCATAAGAAAAGTGACCACCTTACCCATAGGAATTAAATGGAGCAAATAAGACAAAGAAATGAGTGTCACACATAGGAAAAACTTCTTCACTTTGAAAGAGAAGCATGTATAGGATAAGAATGGAGTAATAAGAGAAAGCCTACCTTATCCTTAGGATGAGGTAGCTTACCATATCCTCAAGTATATATCTAGTCAAAGGGGTTTGAGTGTGGTATATGCCTAGCACTTCAAATTGCTCCATGAGCTTAGATTTAAGGAAAAATGGTATCTCCCTCAAAGACTTAATGTTCCCCATTTCCTCTTACAATTAATCATTGAGACGAGTCAAAAGGTGGTGGAAAGGCAACACCAGCACTTCGCTCACCATGGCCTCATCAAGTTAATTTTGATGGATGCTTTTATCCACTTAAGGATCCCTGTCCTATGGAATAAATTTGTGGACATGGATAGGGAAATTTCGTAGAAACCCAATCCATCACACTTGGAAAAGCACCATCATCTGGAATTAGAGGTAAAGAAGGAAAGATAGAGAAAGAAGAAGGAGAAAAAATAGAGGAGGAATAGGTAGAAAAAACCGAAGAAGAGGGGAGAAAAAAAGAGAAAGAGGAGGCAATAGAGATAGAGAAAGTAGAAGCATAAATTAAAAGAGAAGAGGAGAAGAAACAAGTAGAAGGAATAGTAAGCCAAACAAGACTTCTAAACCCAAATAAGTAGAGAAACAACCACAACAAATAATTCTACCTCCAAGGGATACAAAACAAGAAGTAGTTGCAACATTGTCTACATTGGGCACACCTATCTAGCCCAATAGGATGGAACCAAGATAGGGTTCCCTATATTTCAAAAACAAGAAGAGCACCAGAATTAGATAGGGGAAGTGACAAACTCCCACAAGGGTCCCTATCATTATTGATGAATCATCAAGTAAAAAGGAAGAAGTAGGACCCCGTGAAGGAAATATTGAGGAGGTCACTTCGCCTAAAACCAAAACTAGGTCACCTGTAGCATATGTGGGTTTGCCCACTACTAGGTCAGTGAACTTCAAGAAACCTGGGACACAAGTTTCCTTTGACCAAGAAGAAGAAGAGAAGCTGCAAGAGAGATATGATTTGCTATAGGATAGGCAAACATTTCTACAGGATGAACAGGGGAAGCTACAAGAGTAGAAAAATGAGCTAGAAAAAGAAGAAACCACCTCAAAGTTAGTTGGAAAGGATCTCCAAGAGCTCTAAGATCCTAATCCATAAGCTAGCTTGGGGTACTATTACAAATTTATTGAAGGAGGAAAGATTATCCCTGAAAATTTTTCATTCCCACTCCTATATGAGTTGGAGATAGAGAGAGGCAGAACCCACAAGTAGATGAAAATCGCCAAATCCAATAATGTGGAATATGTGGGCCTCATGGAGGAGAAATTAATTGAAATGGGCAAGGAATTGAGTGATTTGAGACTAAGGGATTCTATTACAAAGGAGAAGCTACACGCAGAAAACACAAGGTTGAGAGAGAGGTTGCGTGAGAAAGAAACACAACTTGCCACCATGGAAAGTATCTCTATGGAAGCCCTATAATGAAGAAAACCATCAAAATATTATGATCTCTTCATCAAATAATAGTGCATGCAGTTCCAAATAAAAACTCTAACACAATATGGGTCTTTTACTTTTCAGAACTACGGGCAGTTTATTGAGTTTTGCAAACAAACTAGTATGCAAGACAGGGCAAAGTTAATTGAATTCTACATTCACACTTTCATTTTGATAGATCTGAATTTATGAGATCCTAATTAAATATTGGGAGACTTGTAGCTAATGGTTTTAGCATCTTGCTTGACACGTGAAGAGACAAGGGTTGAGGAGGTGAAAAGGGTAATGACAAAAGAGGAGAAGGAGCCCTTGTATATCAGAGAAAATCTAGTGAGCCCTAAGGCTATCATCAACAATCACAACCTCATCTCCTCTGATGCATCTTTAACACCCAAATACATCACAACCTAGGAGAAAGACATTCTACACTTTGAAAACACCTTTATAATGTTGGGAATAGAAAGTCTGCAAGCTTTTCAAAGAAGATGGCATGCCTTACCCCATAGTCTACAAGTCAGAGAATACCACTCTCCTGAAAGGATAAGGAATGCCTTAGAGAGAACACCATTGTACAAGAGATTAATGCAAAGGATGAAGATCAGATGGATAAGACTCAAACTCAATCCACCCTTGCTGCTAGGCTTACAATAAGGAAGAGACCAAATAGAAGAGAAAAAGGAATGGACTAAGATAGAAACAAATGTTGGTTTTTACCCATAAGAAGGCACACCATTTGAGGTTCCTTGGGATGTTAGAAAGGCCACCAACACCATGAAAGAGCTTCACATGGATGACTAAGTTTCTTAGAGGATGAGAAACACCTTCAATAGGGGGTGATGATGAGTCCCATCAATAGGTATAACTAGAAGATCATTATGCGACCCTCCAACCTTAAAACTATCATTTTCCCACATTAATTCACATTTTTTGTTCTAACATGTTTAGTAAGAAGAGTAAAAGGTGTTTGGCATAGTATGTGGCGTAACATGGTTTAATTTCAGGAAAAAGAAGCATTTTTAGGCTTTTAAAATGTAGGGGCTTGATGGAGACAACCAAGACAGAATATAGGGGGTTTGTCCACCTCCTTAACTCCCTAACTTAGATTGGGATCACAACATTCTCTCTCACCAATTCAAATTCATTGAAAATTGAGTAACTCATAGTACAAGTGAAGCTCAATATGGACTAGATCCATCATTTTTTAGATCAAGGAGGTAATCACTCCTATTTTCAAGGGAGATGCTATCAACAACTCTTTTGTATAAATAAACAAGATGAAAATATCATTAGTATTAGAAGTTTTGATTCATCTAGTTGTAGCTATTGAGCCCAGAGCTTGACGTTATTATTTTTACTTTCATGTGATGTATGCAAATTTTACTTTTTGATAATGAGAAGTCAGTTATTCAGTGGCATCTAAGTTAGCTTTAGAGGGTTGAGACCCTTGGGTTTGGGCCTAACCCATAGTCTTTGGTTCCTCTTTTTTAATTTTTTTTTGTTCTTAGGTCCAAGAATTTCATAGCTTTATTTCTTTACAATAGAGGTTAAGCTATAATAACTTATGATTGCAAGCTTCTACATCACCTCCCTTGCGAAAGAATGGTTGGAAGGATTCAAAATCTCAGCCCAAAAACATTGTGTTTATGATTGATTAGAAATAGATAGATGTTAGTTTTCCTTCTTCATATTTACTTTCTGTAAATTAGGATCCAGTTTAGTAATCAAAGCAGTGTTATGGCATGAAATATATGTTATTCAGATTCAACTGATCTTTTCCATCATGGTTTATATTATTATGTTAATGATCAACGAATGTATGTATGTGGTTGGTTGTAGATATATGTTGATATGCAGGGGAGGGCACCTCTTTCACTCCATTTTTTACTTCTCCATGTTCTCTTTCCAACCCTCAATTCTGCCCCCAAAACTCTGTTTCCACACTCACTTTGCATAGGAAATTTAGGACACTATGGGCATTCATCATGGTGTAAGAAAAACCTTCAAGAGGCTTTGGGCTTGGCTAGGAGGCTTCCCCAGCCTTCCTTCACTCTCTCCAACCTTCATATTCCTCTTCATGCCCTCAAGTCATAATATCCACCCTAAAAACGCTCTTAGAACCCCTCTTGTAGCAATATAGGACCTCCTATAGCAACACCTATAGCAGGCCTATAGCACCACTTGTCATCACCTTAGTTTCTCCCCACTTCAACCTTAGCTCAATAAAGATGAATAATGATCCCAAATTGTGATTTTATGATCAAGATAATCTCCCAAATCTCTCCAACTATTCCTTTTCATCAATGCAAAACATAGTAGAATTAATGTTTTTTCAATCATAACCATGATGCAAGCTAGATTTATGATTTTCAAGTAAGTGTGAAATATATACATGATACATGAAATTATGTTGCTGATTTGATGAATTATTCAAGATGGAGTAGATTTCCTTTTGGAAGTATATTATCCCTTTTCCTTTCATGAAATGATTAATTAGCATCTACAAGTTGAACAAATGACATTTTCACTTTCATAGCTAGAATCCATTTTCAATTGTTCTTTCATCAACAAGATTTTACTATAAGTCAATAGGAGGAATGGTCTTTGAATACCTTGTTCTAATGTCATGAATGAGGGTGGCATGAGTAGAATCTAACCTATTGACATATAGCACTCTCACCTCTAAGTTTGTATGAATCCTAGGTTGATAATTTAAGTTGAGGAGCCCTTGGGAGTTGCAACGTTCTTCGTGCAATACCATGGCTCACCAGTGTGCTCTTTAGAAAGGACCATAATGGTGTACACTTAGATGCTTAGAGCCAAAAGATTTAGAAAGGGTTTTAAATGATATGCGTGATGGAACAGTAGGTGGACACTTTGTTGATGATACCACAACTCATAAGGTTATGAGGGTCGGTCCCACATTATTAAAGGATGCTCACACCTATGAATGAAAGTGCCCTATATGTCGAAAGTGTGATGGTCATGATCAAAAGGTAGCTGGCCCATTGCTACCTATAATAGTTGAGGAACCTTTCCAACAATGGGGATTGGATGTTATTGGAGAAATATTTCCTCATTCGTCAAAACAACACTGATGCATTTTAACCACAACTGTCTATTTCCCTTGGTGGACTAAAGCAATGCCATTAAGGCAAGTCAATGATTAGGAAGTCATCCATTTTCTCAAGTAGAATATCATAACCAATTTCAACAGTCCTACATCACTTATATTCAATAATGCATCTTATTTTTCTTCGTTAAAGATTTATGAGTTTTCATTAGAATATGATATTGTTTTGAAGCATGCATCTAAGTATTACCCATAGGGAAACTATTTGGTTGAATTCACAAATAAGAACCTTATTCACATTATGAAGAAAACCATCTTCTCTAGGAAAAATAATTGGCACAATGCTTTGGTGAATGCATTATTGCCTGACTGTGTCACTCCTAAGACCTCACTAACAACATCCTCATAATTCCTTGTATATGGAAAATAGGCTCTCCTTTTGTTGAACTTATACCTTCTTTCCTTGCAACTTTTGTAAGAATTTCAAGGCAAACCTTGTCTCCAAGTTAAGATTCAAATAGACACTCTTCTTAAGCTCTAGGAAGAAAGGATTAAAGAAAAAGAAAAATTTTCCATCCATAAAAACTAAATTAAGCGATGGTTTCAGATAAGAAGTCCATAGGGAACATAGACTTTAGGTTATCGAGAAATCTAGTGTCTATGCAGAGCTGCTAGTCCCACTAAGATGGGTAGCTATCTTAGAAACAACAGATTAAAGTTACTTTCGTTTTCCTTTATGAGAAGTAGATAGGAGAGGAGCAAAGAATACCAACCTCAATCTTTCACTTGGTTCTCTGCTTGTTCCTTCTCCTGTTTGATAGATCTTTGCTACTCCTCCCTTAACCACTCTGCTTCAAAGAGTACCTGTAAAGTCAAAGCAACATAATACCTTCAAACTGCAGAGATATACAATCATAAACAATATAGGACCAAATATATATTAACCATACATATGCATATATTAGCAAACATACAAGAATGTGGAGGAAAACTTGAATAGCTTTATTGATATAGAGATTAGAAGAGAGGATTACAACCCATTGATCTAACCTAGCATCATCCTCCCAGCATGAAATCCCTTCTTCACCTCATGAAAAGCTTATATCACCCAACACTATGATATTCCACCAAGAAACCAACAACACTTCCTTACAAGATACAAGATTTCAGCCTCTGGATCTCTAGGATGAGGGATCCATATATAGATGATTGCAAGGGGGTGAGTCAGCTTCTGGGATTTTGATTAGTGTCTTCTCTCTG
>APFE030317535.1:442903-453461 GCA_000404065.3 Pinus taeda | reverse complement strand
ACTTGGAGATTGATGATCTCTTACTCATCCCTGGGCAAATTCAGAGAGGCAAGTGTCACAAGAGAAGTTTCTGGAAGATTCCATGATCATCCACCTTGCAAATTGTCTCTGCCATTTGTCTACTCTCGCCCATCACACCCTACAAAAGGGGTTTCCAATATGCATCACACTTTTTACACTGAGCAGGTGAGATGCATCACACCCTTAGCACTGGGCAATCTGTATGGTCCAGTTTTGATCAGTTTTGGGCAGTTCTCTATGGAGAACTTTTGAGAGATGATGTAATCAGTTGACCTTGTTCCTTTAGGGCATGAAACAACACTTTTAGGGACTTAGAAGCCCTTGGTTTATGTACATATGTGATCGGGGTTGCAGTGCCAAAATATGTCTATAGCAGTTGCCCCTTAAAGCATGAGGTCAAAAATCTTTTGATGTCGGGTCAAATGCTTTATCATGAGGATCCAAGGTTTTTCGAACTGGAAGGCGACCTATAATAAGATACAATAAAATACATTATCTTCATAACATTTTCATGATCTAGCTGAGGTGGGCATTCCCATGCTCAACTTTATAAATTCATTTTCATGTACATAAGACAGACAACCATCTGTATGGCAGACTGATGATTCTGATAGAGCCATCATCCTTTGATTCAGATGATTATCTGTGCAGCAATGATGTATATTTGATGTCTTTATTTTCCTGAATATATGACAGACCAGATGGATGAAACTAGATCCGGTGTCTTCAAACTCGTCCAATCTTCACTCGAAGTACAAGTCGATCCATGTGAAAAAATGTTCTGGAGTCGAACATGGAAAGACATCACCTGATTACCAGCCAATGATGTAAGTTGTTAACAAGTGTCAGAGGAATCACCGATAATGATGATGACCCTCAAGGTACTGTACAATTCACGAGGTGTGAAAATGGGACTTGGCATCCAACACCATGCAAAATATTTCGGTCGAAGGCCATTGATGTAAACCTGTCACCGGAAGTGAGAAACTTGCCATTGAGGCATGCAAGCTTCAAAGTACTGAAAGGGTTGTTCCTAGGTCGACTTCTTAGATAATGAGCTGTCATCGACAAGAAGTAACCCGTCATAGGAGGGCCTTAATGAATCCCACATCTACAACATGGAACAGAGCAAATGATTTTTTGGAGGTGAAAATGATATGGTGATATAGGGTTCAGGGTGGCGGACATGAAATAATGAAGCGTGAAGGTATTTCAGTGGATGAGGCACAATCCGGATTAGTGAATTCTCTGATGAACTTCTCTTGAACATATCGGTGACACTGAAATGGATTGGTAGCGTTAACCCCAAAGATGGATGGTATGATGGACCAATGGTAATATGACTGGTGAACGGAATAATCCCACCCAACTCAATCATGGTGATGGAGTGAAAGTGTCATGTTCAAGAGCGACTCGCTACCAATAAAGTTTCTTCAATTTTTCTTCCCAATTTTCCCCAGTCATTGCTGACCAGCACCTCTTTATTTTAATCAAGCTTGAGGAGGATAACATATGCTTGTTCTATAATTTTCCCTTTGAGCAAACCCGTCGCTATGTTTTAACGAGCCTAGCGACAGTGAAATGTGTTCTTGTCTCTATGGACAAGTTTGTCGCTATTGGTTTTAATGAGTTTAATGACAAAGACAACTCGATCCTTTTTCAATTTTAGAGAGTCTGAAAAGGATGGAAAGGAAACTCCAGTAATCCTTTTTCGTCATATAATCCCTTAAGTCCAAAAAAGTATAAAATAATACGAAAGGGATGAATTTTCAATAGTTTTAACGAGCCGAACAAGACAAGCACTCGATCTTTTTGTGTAATAATCCCTTAGGTCCAAAAATATTAAAATCTAGAGGAGGGATAGCACTCCCAGTAGCTTTAACGAGCTAGAGAGGCCAATTGCTCGACAATATTTTCATATTTTACGAGTCAGATGAAAAGAGATTAAAGGAGACTCGTTTTTGAGGAATGAGTGATATTTTCGGGTAGTGGCTCATTCCAGGTAAGGTTTGGAATTTTCCAATCACGGTAGTGTCAGAAGGATGGCTAACAGAATCACTCTTCGCAGTTGTTCCTCAAAAGGGTAAACAATCAAATGGAGGTGTATGATCGGCTAAACGGAGTGGAGGTGAAGGTAAGAACATGACCAGGGCTCAAAAGCTGACGATAATGCATTCACAATGGTTATTTATTGGATATTGGTTCATTTTTTAATGAGCTTAAACTCTGGGGGGAACATTTTCTCATTGCTTAGGTTTAATTTTTAACGAGCTCGAACTTTGCATAAGAACTGCTCGTGCCAGTCGCATAATAAGGATGTCTCATCGATAGATTCCATTTTTCTGGAGCTTGCACCATTCAAAGATTTGCTCTATATCCTTTCATTATGCAAGTTAGGAATGACCAATCCTATGAGTTTAAAGGGTTGAGAATATACAAACTAAGAAAATAAATGGCCACTCTTCTCTTGAATGCAGAAAGGTTTGCATGCCCCCAGGTATAGTGAAATACGTTTCCAGGCTACCATATAGGAGTTCTCACATTTGCAAGATAGTTTCCATCCGCATAGTAGATAGAAACACTCCCCGGCTTAGTCCATTTGGACAAAGGTGATTCTAGCTCCAACCACCTAACCTTGACAATGGAATCTTATTCCAGTCTAATCCCATTTTCCTCAACGGACGGGTGTCAGACTAGTCATATATCCTTCGCGGAAACCTACCCTATACCCAAAGTTTCTCTGCTGAAGCAGACTAGGGTGCATGCCTACTGGGTTTTAGTCATGGCCACTGAATTACTCGTGTTCTTTAGGTGGACGGATTGGAGATTGATGAGACATTCCTTGTGTGAAAAGACCAGTTAGGGATGGTACTTGACTATTAGCTATGTGTGAGCCAGGGAATGAAAGCTGGTCTACGAGCTGGACCACTCGGCCTTCATGCAGAAAACACATTACTCGAAAGAGTGAGGAGACAATGGCTCCCATGCTATAAATATAGTCATGACCAAGGAGAAGATTATAATCTAAAGGTCCTTGGACTAGCATTAAGTTCAGATACACAATTTTCTCTCTCAAAGTTATAGGAAAACTTGGAAGGATCCCTAACGGTCGACTGGTTCCTTTGTCGAAGCCTATTAGATTTTGCATCTCAGGTAGAAGTGATGGCGAACCAAGTGCTTTCCAAGTAGTTGAGGAAAGGATGCTGACAGAAACCCCCTCATCTATGATGGTACCAACCATGACCATTCTGTAAGCTTGTACAATGATTCGGAAAGGTAAATTAGACAGTAAACAAGGTCTGCCTAGTAGATTCCAATAGAAGGAAACGACTAGGTTGCTTCGAGGTGGGACGAAATAAATGGCTGGATATGACCCTGACGAACTTCCTTCCTATGGTAAAGGAATGGGTTGATTGCCCCCATGTTTATCGGAGTTTTTGTTTACGACAAGAATTTGAACGGTGTCGTTATCATTCTCTTCGGCGACTGTATCACCTGAATATGGACCTTTTGAAGACAGGACCAGGTCGACTGCCACCTCAACCTTTTGACTTTCTTATGGTGTGGATTTAGAGGGTTTATCTTCAATGATAGATGCTTCGACCGACCACAAAGTCATGTCAGTCAGATTTTTAATTAGCAATGGACTCGGAAAGAGTTTCTTGTACCCGGGAGGAAGCCATAGCAGTGAAGCGGGATGGTTATCTAAGACTCTTCTAGCTTCATTGAGGAAGGGACAACAGTGGATGGCATGATTGTATTCACATAGTTTGCAAGGAAATTTACATTTCCCTTTCTGTCCAGAGATTTTGTTTTCACTAGTTGACAGTGTACTCTCAACATGATCATCAGAGGTTGATGACACCGGATTATGCAAACGAGGGGACCAATCCCTCAAGATCCGAGGGATGCAAGGAAAATCTCGATGATAGTGGTCCCCTTTGCAAATGACACATGGAGATTTCAGTTTGGATGGTGCAATGTGTGGATTTTTGCTAGATGATGCACAGTTATCCCTTTTTGCCTTTGGCTCCTTCTTTCTTCTCCTTCTCCTTCCCTTTCTTCTTCTTCTTAGTTACTTGGTCTTTAGCTTTACTAGCTTTACCAAGCAAAGGGGAAGGAGGGGAGGGAGAAACAAGCGAAGCATAAGGTTTGGAGGTAACTCTAGTATCATCTAGTTGCTGACTTGATTGCTCAGGAATCACAGCATTTTTAACAACAAAGGTCGAGAAGAGCCCTATCGGCAAGCCAATTGTCAGTCCTGGGAGGGACAATGTGGCCATATGAGGTGCACCAACATCTCCCCAAAAGGAGAAAGGACTAGGATTTCCCCTAAGGGGAAATCCTTGGTTTGTGGACTCCATTTTTCTCAACCTAAGACCAACGAGGGAACAACGATGCTATTTCGATTAAAATAAATTTTAGACGCTTTGACACAACTTGCTTTTTCAATTTTTAAGAGTCGAGAAAAAGCTACAAATGACTCTAGTCACCTTCGATTTTTTAATGAGCCTGAAGTGACAAGTGCTCAGATGGACCTTTTCCTTTAAGGAGTCTAAAAAGGAATGAAAGAGACTACTCTGGAAATATAGACAGAGGGATTACCAAACCAATCGCAAAACTAAAAAATACCTTTTATGGTGCGACAGTCAATCTTCTTGAATGTTGTGTTTAGTGCATTGTTATCGATAGGGTGGCAGACACGGCTTCCTAAGGATAAAGGATATAGTCTATTGTGGTCTCCCAATACACACTCGATGGCACTTGGGAGCACAAGTTCGTACTGGCACTTGTCATCTCAAAGAGGAGGAATCACCCAACCAACAATGAAAGTGATAGTTACCAGGCTTTACGACACCGAAATATGTCTCCCCTAGACTTCTAAATGTTGTGCATTAGGTTCCAAAACGTTTTTATGTTCATTGAATTTATTTTACAGTTGATCTTTCTTAAGAAGTTTTCCTTTCAGGTTCACCTCATGATGTAGATATACAATTCCTAAAATGCAATCTAAGATGATAAACAATCGTTTAATCTTATTTTTGCAATGAAAATCCTAGCTACTAAGGAAAGAGAAGCGAGATTCTTTCAACATAGAGCAGAGAGCACACACTAGATGCACTGTCCTAAAACAAAATCAACAAGTAGTTTAAATGCAAATGCACATGCATGTATTTTTTTTCACTTTCTTAATGTATGAATGACAAAAAGAATGTTAAGTACAAATATGAATCATTTCAAGTGACAGTACTAACGATTTTCTCTTCAAAAGACAAAAGGAAGATAATGACGACACTTTGTGATTTTGAATTGAAAACTGCTTTCGACACTTGAAAAACGATTGATTCAAATCAAATACAAGAGTAACAGTGTAATTGACCATCAAGAACAGTAGGGTTCTTTTATTTGATTGAAAACGACACTTGCGACACTTCCAAATCCAAAGACGACAGCTTGATTACACTACTTCTTTGTAAAGGAGAACTGTGAATGGTGAACAATACATAAAAACATTTATAGTTCTTTGTACTATGGAGGCTAAATCATGCAAAGGAAGGAAGTTTCCACAAAGGTATACTGATCACAAACAGTAAAACTCCAGAATAAAGCTGAAGAGAGTGAACAAAAAACCAAAATCTGGAAGCAGAAGAGGTCTTATCTGATCATCGCACCTGTAACACAGGGAAAGAGCGATGCATCTCACCTACTGCACACGAGAGGTGCAATGCATCTAGATTCCTTAGAGGAGAAGGTGTCATGGTCCAAGGACAAGACTTCAACTTGGTTCTTGGTCACAGTTTGCAGCTTAGTTCAGGGATTTAGGCCAAGCTAATGATAGTCACTAAATGCAAATCACAGGGGCTGATCTAATGAGGTTACTTGAGCCACCACCAGGGCAATTAGGATGCTTGCAAATCAATTGTTCATTTTATAAACAAAACTTGGAGATAGACTGAAGCAGCATTGATCTACTTTGCACTTGCATAACAAATGCAGTTCAAAGGCTAGTTGACTTGACTTCAGGCTCTGTATGTAAGTTTATAAAGAAAACAAATATAGACAAGAAAACAAGCTATTTGCTCCCCAGTGGAGTTGCCATGTTGTTATCGGGAAATCTAGTGTCTATGCAAAGCTGCTAGTCCCACTAAGACGGGTAGCTATCTTAGAAACAAATAGATTAAAGTTAGTTTCATTTTCCTTTATGAGAAGTAGATAGGAGAGGAGCAAAGAATACCAACCTCAATCTTTCGCTTGGTTCTCTACTTGTTCCTTCTCCTCTTTGATAGATCTTTGCCGCTCCTCCCTTGACCACTCCTATTTAAAGAGTACCTGTAAAGTGAAAGCAGCATAATACCTTCAAAGTGCAAAGATCTACAACAATAAACAATATAGGACCAGATATATATTGACCACACATATACATATATTAGCAAACAAACAAGAATGTGGAGGAAAACTTGAATAGATTTATTGATATAGAGATTAAAAGAGAGGATTACAACCCATTGATCTGACCCAGTGTCATCCTCCCAGCATGAAATCCCTTCTTTACCTTATGAAAAGCTTAGATCACCCAACACTATGATATTCCACCAAGAAACCAACAACACTTCCTTACAAGATACAAGATTCTAGCCTCTGGATCTCTGGGATGAGGGATCCATATATAGATGATTGCAGGGGGGTGAGTCAGCTTCTGGGATTTTGATTAGTGTATTCTCTCTAATAGTTCTTGATTCCACTTGGAGACTGATGATCTCTTACTCATCCCTAGGCGAATTTAGAGAGGCAAGTGTCATAGGAGAAGTTTCTGGAAGATTCCATGATCATCCACCTTGCAAACTGTCTCTGTCATTTGTCTACTCTCACCCATATCACCCTATAGAAGGGGTTTCCAGTATGCATCGCACTTTTTGCACTGAGCACATGAGATGCATCACACCCTTAGCACTGGGAAATCTGTATGGTCCAGTTCTAACCAGTTTTGAGCAGTTTTCTATGGAGAACTTCTGGGAGATGATGTAATCAGCTAACCTTGTTCCTTTAGGGCATTAAACAACACTTTTAAGGACTTTGAAGCCCTTGGTTTACGAACATATGTGATCAGGGTTGCAGTGCCCAAATATGTCTATAACACTTTAGTGTGGGTGAATTAGTATTGAAATGGAACAAATACCATGAAGAGGAAGGGAAGCACACCAAGTTTCAAACCTTGTGGATTGGACTATAAACCATATTAAAATAACATGGCCACAATTCTTACAAGTTGAAATCTTTATATGGGGGGACTTAACATCTTCCCATCAATGGTCAAAACCTTAAATACTACTTCGAGTAGTATCCCTAGGTTGCATTCCTTTTGTACAATTTTATTTCCTTGTATTTGTTGTTTTTTTTTTTCATGTCTTATCCCTTTTCTACTCTTTGGTCAGTGTACATAAATAAGACCTTGTGTGGGAATGTGTGTATGACTTAAAAGGACGATGTCACGAAATGTTAAATTGGCAACTAGGGCAAAACTCCATGTGGGTCAGCTTATTTATGGTAACTGATATTTTTATTGGATCCCTCTCGTCGAGAGGTGTATGATTGATCCAAAGATCATCCGATTCCAATATGTATTTATGGAGATATGAATTTATTTAGATTATGGTTTTATTATCTAGCCGACCAGCTTTTACATAGGCTCAGGAAGCCCAAACGTCATGACTATTCATCATATATGTTTTAGTATAAATATAGAGGACTTAAAGTCATTTCGACACACATTCTTGATGTGATCTCACTTCTTGGGTTTTTGGAGGAGAGTCACAAAAAGAATACACTATCCTTGTTTGATGATGCCCTAGCCAACGTATGCTGGTCCAACACAGGGACAAGGAAATGCCTTCAACGCAGTCATGAAGACATATGTGCACAGTCAAATGAAGCTCTAACTCATTGCTAAGAAGAGGACTATTACACTACTCATGGAAACTTTCTTATATGTTGTTTATGGTAACGTTGTTCATGGAGCCCTAGCCACAGTAAGCCACATGCTTATGGTGATGCAGGACAGAAATCTTGTAGGTTGGACCCTATGCGCTGTCATGACATTTATACGCTGGGAAATACTAACACGCAATTTATATATATACATGCTGTCTCATATATCACGCTGTCCAAAGTTAAATATATACATGTTGTTTCATCAACGTTGTCCAATGTTAGATACACGTTGTTTTATATGATGCATATCAATGTTGTCCAATGTTATATATCTACACACTGGTCATATGAACCCGCAGTTTGGAACGCTGTCACATATGAAACCCACAGTTATATATGGTAACTACGCAGTCATGGTAATTAAACGTAGCTCATACACGCAGTTCATACGTTGTTCAGGAAGCATGATACTCTATTTTGGAGACCTGTTAACTCAGTTAACGAAGACCTGTTAACGAAGAACTTTGCATTCTCCTTCTCTGAAATTTCGGATATATAGCCATAGATCATACATGATCCATCCACAAGCATAGATGGAAGCCATGATAGAGCAATAGATGGTAGCCACAATGAATCCGTTGTCATATAGCTGCAGTCAAGACTCTTATACGCAGATCATAAACACAGTTATTCCCAGAAGTTTTGGCCTCCTCACTGTCTGGTTATATTAGCATTGATGAAGATCCAAGTGGTATTCTTGTAGCTGTCTCAATGGTATTCTTGTATGAAGAAAGCATAAAAGAGATGTATGTGATTTAGGCATTTCATATCTATCTTGGATAGATGAATCAAGACAATCATTATATGAGGACGCAGAAATCTCTTTGGTCTCAAAAATGATATCCCTGTATCAGACAACAGTACCTTGGACTACCCAAAGCTTCGATGATGAACACAATCCTCCTTGGTGGTATTTATCTCCATGAATGGGATCAAATGACAACGTATTCTTGTGGCAAAGAAGATCTATGAAACCCTACAGTTGTACTAACTCAGCATAGTTGTATATCACAATGAGAAGACTCAATTTGTCATTCTTAGCATACTTGTTGATTTGGAATAGCAATATGGAAGCAGCATAACAGTCATTTAGTAAAAATTAGATGGGTGCAGATCCATGATGTTGAGATCAACTCAGTGATATTTGGGTGCAGCATAACATGATGAATGGGCAGCATGAAGATCATGAGCAACATGTAGGATGCATTGTGTTGGTGCTACACTGTAAGGTACAAAAAATGGACAAGATGCAGAATGATGATAGGTGAAGGAGTCAACTTGAGAATCAGTTGAAGTTGAATGTCTTCAACTAATCTCATCGTTATAGGAGATGTTCTATGCTTAGATCTAGATAAGTCAAAGTGTTGACTTCTATTGTAAATGTACTCTCTCTCTCTCTCTGCTGAACTTTGAAGATAACAGAAGATTTGATCAAAGGGTTTCCCCACACATTGTGGGGTTTGTCCCTGGCTTGCGCCATATCTTGTGTCCTCTTGCCTTGGCTTGTCTTCTGCGATTTATAGTTATGTTCTATTTGCAGTTTATCTTAATGCTGATGTGATTGCCAACTATGAAAATTTAAATAAATTTCTCTAGCATAGAACTGTTGGAAATAATACTGAGAGGGGGGGTGAATCAGTATTATCAGATCAGATAAAACTTTTCAATTTCATACTCAGATTCATATACGCAACTTCAATGAAGTGAACCAGCGTATACACGCGACTGTGTCTAAAGCAAATAGTGTATACCCAGAGATCTTATAATTCAGTTAGCTTAATCTTCAGTGAATGCATCAGAACATTATAAGCATATTAACAATAAACAGGTGCAGTATAACAGAACAAGACATCACACAAGAGCCACACACATGAACACCATGATATAAGGTGGAAACCCAATGTGGGTGAAAACCACCTGCTGCAATTCGTTTCTTTCTTCTTTAATGAGAAGCTTCTTTTACAATATACTGGTGCAGTCCTTTACCAGTATGCAGGCTACAACCTGCAGAGGGCTACAACCCTCTCTCGTTTTCCACTACTTCTGGAAGGGAGCTACAATCCCCTCAGCTCTTGTACTAGCTGATCCATTTACTAGTACGTAGGTGCTGACCCTACAATCTTCAGGGACCACGTTTCATCAATTTTCATACTGGATCCAAGAGTACAAAACAAACATTACTGCAATACAATCATCAACTTAAACTTGCATCATAATTCATTAAACAACCCAATACTGAATCACTGAAACCCTGTCATTAAGAACAAAGAACCCAAACCAGAGACCAGAACTCTGCAACAACCACCAGAATCAGCAGCAACCTGAGATATCAAACCTTATCATGCGCATTCGCTACTGCACTTTACCGAAACCGCGTGTATACGCACTTTCTCCAAAGGAAACCCGCGTACAGATCTAGAAATGATTACTTATGCCTCCGCTGTCAGATCCGACCCTTGCCAAACTTCCCGAACAGACAACCAGCAATACCAGATCCTTTCACTTCGTCAGACACCCAATGCTCACCCTCTTCTCACTCTTGGCCTAA
>APFE030317535.1:427846-439375 GCA_000404065.3 Pinus taeda | reverse complement strand
ACCCAGAGATCTCATAATTCAGTTAGCTTAATCTTCAGTGAATGCATCAGAACATTATTAAGCATATTAACAGTAAACAGGTGCAGTATAACAGAACAAGACATCACACAAGAGCCACACACATGAACACCATGATATAAGGTGGAAACCCAATGTGGGTGAAAACCACCTGCTGCAATTCGTTTCTTTCTTCTTTAATGAGAAACTTCTTTTACAATATACTGGTGCAGTCCTTTACCAGTATGCAGGCTACAACCTGCAGAGGGCTACAACCCTCTCTCGTTTTCAAACTACTTCTGGAAGGGAGCTACAACCCCCTCAGCTCTTGTACTAGCTGATCCATTTACTAGTATGTAGGTGCTGACCCTACAATCTTCAGGGACCACGTTTCATCAATTTTCAGACTGGATCCAAGAGTACAAAACAAACATTACTGCAATACAATCATTAACTTAAACTTGCATCATAATTCATTAAGCAACCCAATACTGAATCACTGTAACCCTGTCATTAAGAACATAGAACCCAAACCAGAGACCAGAACTCCGTAACAACCACCAGAATCAGCAGCAACCTGAGATATCAAACTTTATCATGCATACGCTACTACACTTTACCGAAACCGCGTGTATACACACTCTCTCCAAAGGAAACCCGCGTACAGATCTAGAAATGATTACTTATGCCTCCGCTGTCAGATCCGACCCTTGCCAAACTTCCCGAACAGACAACCAGCAATACCAGATCCTCTCACTTCGTCAGACACCCAATGCTCACTCTTTCACTTCCACTTGGCCTAATGATCTTCTCCTTTATATAGGTTTAGGCCTCTCTCAATACCATGGTCCAAAACCATAACAAACCAATACCATCAACTTCGAAACTAGGGATCAACACGTTCGTCGAGACGCCATGGTCCAAAACCATAGGCACAACTTCCAAGGAATAACCGCCACGGACCAAAGATAAGTTTTCCATATACGCGCTTTTACTGAATCAAACCTGCGTGTATATGCGGATTCTCTTTGATAAACCTGCGTATATCTCTTTCTTGTTCTGCTGTACTGAGATCTGTCCTCTGATTAAGTTGCCATCACCTGTACCAACCTCTGAGCACCTGTCCCAACCTCTGAGTGAGTTGCCATCAAGGAAAACACTTGAAACATAATGCCAACAAGAACATACCTAATCTTAACACGAAATGAACAAGGATTATGACAACTATAATGCTTGGTTATCTGTTAGTTTCTTTTTTTTTTGGGATGTGCCTGAAGTCAAGTAATTTCTAGACGAATAATATGATACACCAAGAGGAAATATTTGAGTGGAACCATGACACTCGCATCTATTCAACATCCTTATTCATTTACTTGGTGTTGAATTACTTGGTGTTCTTCATGCTAATCCAATCAAGTAGAGAAGGGAAAGGGTAAAAATGATGGAGAGAAAACCTATATCAGAGGTATAAACAACATTCTCTGAAGGGACAACCTCTTCTTCTATCAATAAGTCAAGATCCCTCTTCTACCCCAAGATATAATAAATTCTTAAATTACATTTCTATTACTAAAATAAATAAAGGGTGAGAAGAGAAAGGCTTTTTGTGAGAGAGGTGAAGAAAATAACTTTGTTTGGGTACTGAATAGGCTTGCTAACAACGAAGCAATGCTTGTGTTCTTGACATTAGAAATTTTTTTAGGTCTAAACTGGGCCTGTTAAGGAATACTATAAAATATAATTGGAAATAATAAAATAAGATAAGATTAGCTCATCCAGTTTTGGAGGGAAAAAGGAAAAAAATACTTTTTCAACTCGTATTTTCAAATTATTTCCCTATGGTTTTACTCAAATTTCGAGAGGGAGCACTCATTGGATGCAAAATTTAATTTTTCATCCAAGGAGTACCCATGTTGCATTCTCTCGATGGACCCTACTACATGAAAAAATGTGATTTTAATCACGTTTTTTCATGTATTTCACATCTTTTTCAGTAGTAGGGTCCATCAAAAGAATGCAACATGGGTACTCCTTGGATGAATAATTAAATTTTGCATCCAATGAGTGCTCATGCTCGAAATTTGAGTAAAACCAAAGGGAGATAAGTTGAAAATATGAGTTGAAAAAGTTTTTTTTTTTTCCTTTTTTCCCTCCAAAACTTGATGAGGTAATCTAATATTATTTTATTATTTCCAATATTATTTTTCTGCAATGGTACTCCTTGGATTCCCATGAGTGTTTTTGCTCAAAATTTGAGTAAAATCGTAGGGAGATAAGTTGAAAATACGAGTTGAAAAAGTAGTTTTGTTTTATTTATTTTTTAACTTTTGTTTGCCTTTTTACTCCAAAAATGGTGAATAATACCCCATAGTTGACATCATCATATTGAACCCTATTGGTTCTTATAAAGTTGATTTTTGTTGTACATTTTTGTTTTGAGGCCAAATTTTGACCTCAAAATTTCTCTAATGAGTGACTTTGTCGAGGTACTGAACATGCTTGCTGACAGTGGAGCAAAACCATAGATGAAAAATAAGACTACGAATATATTTAACTTTCAATTAGATATTACCATTCTCTTGGATCAAAGCATTTGCGAAATGGAAAAATTTGTTGTGTGTTAAACCAAGAAAGGGAATGGTAGTAATACATCTATAACCGGGTTAAGTGGGGAATCCAAGGAGAACCTTTTGATGAATCAATATATCATGAAGGGATAATTATTTGCTGAAAAATATTCCTAAAAAGAGAAGCTAAAGTGTGCTACAACACCCTCCAAAATTTTACTATATTCAAATTTTGGAGCCTTCCCTTTTTCACATGAAGTGTCACTTTTGGTCATCAAGTGTTGTTTCATGTTTCTACACATATGTTAAGTTTCCATGTTCCTTTCTAAGTGTTTCCACATTATCAAGAATAATAATAATGCACTTTAGGGTCATAATACACTTTATGGCCACAAAATGACACTTTTGGTTGCAACTCTACACCTTGGCTTGTTATACTTGGTGAGTGTTTGAGATCTGTTTTTTTGATGTATACTTCTTGGTTTTGGCTCCTATCTAACTTATACTAATGATTTGATATGTCTCGTACTTGATTTTTCTCCAAACTCAAAGTGTTTTTCAAGGTTGTACCCTCGCAGACTTAGAATTTTTTCTAAATTTGCAAGCCTTCCATCTAGGCTAGGGGACTGCATAGTCTCAAGGCTTTGAGGAGCCACCCTTGTTAGTTGTGGCTATGCCATGCACCTAGAAATCCTTCCTCCGACACACATTGCACTTTAAGTCAACAACTCCTCCTACTTGTTCCTTGTTCCTATGCCCTATGCCCACCCTTAGCCTCTGCCTCACAGTTGAGCATTATGTGTACTCTCAGTGGGAAGTGAGGCCTCCATTGTGCCTTGTTCCTACACCTTCCTTGTGGCCCTAGCTTCCCTTACTAATGAAAAACATAGTCTTAATGAATGTTAATTCACCTTATCTCTTATTGTTGCGCCTTGCGCCCTCCATCAGGTCTCCTCTTGCATTCGAATGCACAATGCATCATCAATGATCAATGAATCCTTTCCTTGTCTCTTAGAAGTGCACCCTGCACCCATAAAGCTTCTCTCACTTCCCTTGCCACATTTTTGATCCACAAATAGGAAATTTTCATGAAGAATGATAGAATATGACATTTTTGGGCTAATGTTTTCTTTCCATAAGTGATATACATATGTAGGTGCTCAATAGAGCATGGAAAATATCCACAAGGAAATCTGATGAAAATTGTTGTCCAAGGAATCATTCTAAAGGAAAATGCACCATGTTGCGAAAAATAAAAGAAAAATGGATCCTAATGATCAAAGTGACTTGTGAAGACTACAATATCTCTCAAGACCCTTTGGAGGGTAGATGGCTACAACAATTCAAGATTCATTACAATTATTGAATATACAATAGCATTGTCGTCATTGATCGAAGAAATTTATGTACAAGTCACCATGAGTCCAAGAAATTAATTGATTTAGGTGGATATTGGTGGCCACCCGCCTATTCCACTTGAACCCCCACCATTATTTCTTTTAGTTTTTCAATGTCCTTATTTGTAGCACAATTTACTATTTTTGGCAATTTTTGGGTCCTAAACTTTCGATGCAGTTTTGAGGCCCTAAACAACGTTGTTGGGGAAAAATGGTACCAACATGGGTCATCGACCATGTTGGTCACTCAAAAGTTGTAGTCCTTAGATAGATCTTTCTAATGAGGTATTGTGTGCGTCAAATAAAGGTGATATGCCAAAGTTATGACCCCGGGAAGTTGATGTACCAATTTACCCAAATGGGGCCCATAGTTTGGCGCTTCATCTCCTAGGGTTAGGTTTTTGGATGTTTAGGACTTTCCATTATTTATCAACAATAAATAGGCCTTTGTGCCTCATGGTAACATAGTTCAGAGGCATGTAGCTAACATATCTCTTCTTAGAGATAAGCTACCATCACTTGAGCTAGCCTTATTTCCATTATATTTGTAAGCATATTTCAATTTTTGATATTAATGAAATGGAGTGTATTTCTATTGCATCTTTATATTTATGGTTATATCTGTAATTTGTTGTGTTCCTGTTTAAATCTAGATCAATGGTATCAGAGCGGTCTTCTCTTTCTATGTTTTTCTTCACATGTCCCCAATGAGGTCGGGATATAAGGAGCTAGGGCTTGATCTGGTTGAACCTTTGCAAGATTAGCCTCACAAAGCCCGACGACCAGCCATGGGGGTAGAAAAGAAATATTAGGGGGTAGGAGATCTTATCAAAATATTGCTCGAGGAGGCCCTCAAGAAACAAAGGAATGCAATGATGGATAACTTTGCCCAGATCCTAAATGGTTGCCCACTAGCACTGCATCCACATCCAGTAGACACTCTCGAGGCTCCACTCCTTTTAAGATACATGTAAACTTTGAAATTCCCATATCTGAGGGAGAAATAGATGCAGACGATATAAATAAATGTTTAAATATGCTATAAGGGTATTTTTCTGTTCATGATTTTTCTAGCCAAGAAAATATTACTTTTTCGCTTCTCAAAGCCACCCCCCACATCAAGGACTGGTTGGAAACCTACTGTGAGGAGAAGGATGAAAGTACAACCTCACTGTTTTCAACCGTACCCACTTGGAACTTGTTCCAAGATGCCATCAAGGAGTAGTACTAACTTTTTGGGAGGTATGAAGATAAATAGATAAAGTAGACAATGCTGCAATAGTGAAGGGACCAAGATGTGCTGGAGTTTAACAATTTTTTTCATACCCTCCGCATGAAGTTGGGTATCAAGGATTTTGAGAAGCATTCGATTCTCAAGTACCAAAGCTGCCTACATAGGTACATCCAAGATGAGATGGAGTTCTTGGACATCTCCTTGCTCAGCATGACATACCGATATTTCATCAAGATCAAGAAAAAGTTTAAACAGAAGAAGCAAGACTTTGGATCTACGAATCTAAAGCAAGGGAAAGGTGACCCCAAACTGTAGAAAAAAGGACAAAGCCAAGGCAGGGTGGCCCAGGACAATCTACCAAAGCCACAAGAAAAGAACAACACCGTGAAACCAAACAAGGACACGAGAAAGTGGTGTGAGCTCCATAAGAGCTCCACTCACAACACAAGTGAGTGTCGAGCCAAGCAATCACTGGTGCCATAGCTAAAAGCTTTAGAATTAGATGTAAGTTTCAATTCTAAGTCAGAAACCAAGAAGTGGAATGACAAATGGAAGAAGATTATCGATGTGGAGCCCAATGCCATCATTGCCACCACGAAGATCCAAAAGGAGGAACCCGAAGATCCAGAGGAGGAGGAGCACCTCTTCCACTCCTAGATGTGGGTAAAGGGTTCCCCATTACAATTCATTGTTGATAGAGGGAGCCAAAAGAACCTCAGTTCGACAAAGGTCATGAAGTGGCTGGGCTTACCAACCACAACACACCCACAACTGTACACCACCGGGTGGCTTCACCAACGACAGATATTCGTGTGATCCATCGGTGTCACCTTCCATACAACATCAAGCCCTTCACAGATGAGGTATTATGTGGCGTTGCTCCCATTGATGTTTGTGATGTATTATTAGGCCAACCGTACTTGTGGAAGAAACATGTTGTGTATGAGTCAAGGCCTCGTGCTATATATGTGACTTTGGGAAATAAGTTGTACAGGATACTGGAGGTAGAACCACCTAATGCCATCTCTTTAGTTACTGCAAAACAATGTAGTAAGTGTTTTCCAAAACCAAGAAATTTGTTTTCCTAGTGATACGCCCTCAGGGAAAGAAGAAAATGATGGCCATGACCTCTAGACAGGGCCCCTCCGCATGACAACAATAGATCGACAAGGTCGTGAAGGAGTATGAGGACATCTTCACCTCCCTTGCATGGATGCCTCTGCACTGTCAGGTCAAGCACTCCATCGATCTGACCCTAGGTGCACTGCTACCCAATGGACCAATCTACCAGTGCTCCATTTTGGAGAACAACAAAATCAAGAGGTAGATTCAAGATTTGATGCAAAAAGGTCACATCCGGCTCAGTTCATCACCCTATGGTAGCCCAATTGTGTTGGTACAAAATAAAGATTGGACTTGGAGACTATGTATTGACTATCGGGCATTGAACAATATCAATGTTTGTAATAGGTACCCGATCCCACGGATTGATGAATTTCTGGACCAAATCAAGGGGTTCAAATATTTTAGCAAGATCGACTTGAAGTCAGGATATCACCAGGTACCAATCGAACCCTCCGTGTGTGGAAGACTACCTTCAAAGCCAAGGAGGGCCTTTTTGAATGGTTGATTATACTTTTCAGGTTAATGAACGCACATGCAACCTTCATGAGGTTGACGGATGACATCTTACAACCATTCACCAACTCATTTGTAGTGGTATAATTGGATGACATCCTAATCTTCAGCCAGAGTTGGGAAGAACACCTCCACCACATTTGACAAGTTCTCCAAACACGACGGCAACACAAGCTATGTGACAATTTGGAGAAATGCACCTTTGGCATGACCCATGTTCAGTATATAGGATACATTATTGATGAATGAGGGTTCATGTGGATCCAGCCAAGATCCAAGTCATTCGGGATTGGCAAGCTCCAACCACTCTAATAGAGCTCCGCAACTTTCTTGGTCTTTCTAGTTTCTACCGCAGGTTTGTGTCGGGATTCTCTCATATCACTTGGCCCTTGAGTCAAGTCACCAAGGGAGGGGCGAAAGAAAAATTCTTTTGGTATGAATCTCAACAAAAGGAATTCACAGGGTTGAAACATCGTTTATGCTTTGCGCCAATGCTCACATTATCAGACTTACAGCAACCATTTGAGATCGAGACAAATGCCTCTGACTATGCTATTGGGGCAACCCTTACTCAATTGGGGTCTCCAGTGGCATATCACAGTGAGACACTTTGAGACACAGTCCGGAAGTATCCCAATTATGAAAAAGAAATGTATTCCATTGTGTAGGTCTGTCGACAGTGGAAGCATTACATTTTGGGGAAGGAAATGGTCATCCACACAGACCACCATCCCCTACAGTTCATACAGATGCAAGGAAAGTTACAGAATGATCGCCATCAGAAGTGGTCCACGTACCTGCAACAATTCCATTTGAATATTAAGTATAAGAAGGACAACACCAATAATGTTGCAGACTTCCTCAGCTGACCACCGATCATGGCGTTAATCATCGTGATCAACTCTTGTGGGCATGAGACTTCTGATTTTCCACTTCTCTACAAAAGCCACCTAGAATTCAGCCATGCATACTAGGCGCTCTTGGAGGGTCAACAAGTTTCAGATTTCTAGGTCCAGGATGCCCTGTTATGCCACTTGGGACACGTTTGTGGTCCATCAATTGAGCATGCCAAGATGATTTGGGAAGCACACTACAGTCAGGACACTAGAAATTTCAAGGTCAAGAAAATGGTGGCAGCACTACTGAAGTATTTCTATTGGTCAAATCTTTGATAGGGTGTCAAGAAGTACATCAGATCCTATACTACTTGCACCATTGCCAAACTAACCATCAAGAAGTAAGGCCTCTATACTCCACTGCCTACCCCTAGTAGATCTTCGAAATCCATCTCCATCGATTACATATTGAGCCTTCCTTCTATTAAGCATGGCAATGACTGTGTTTTTGTGGTTGTCGACAGATTCTCGAAGATGGCCATTATGGCGGATTGCAAGAAGAATATCGCAGTAGAAGCCACTTCTAAACTCCTCTTTGAATGAGTGTGGGTACACTTTAGGATCCCATAGTCTATCATCTCAGATCAGGACAATAGGTTCCTCAGTACATTTTGGTCCAATCTCTGGTCAATGCTAGACACCAAGCTCACTAAGTCCACAACTTTTCATCCCCGAACTAATGGCCAGACAGAGGTTGTCAACAGGATGATCGTACACATTCTACGCATGTATAACTCAAAGAATCCACACACATGGGATGACAGCCTCCCCTATGTCTATCAAAACTATAATTGGGCTCTCCACAACTTGACTAGCCACATCCCTTTTCAGCTGGGCTTGGGATTCCAGCCACTATGTCCCATTGATGTGGCCATGCCATTTGTAGCTACTCTGGAAGATTCGGCTCAAGTCCATTTTGAAACAGATAAGGAAAATAACTTCATTGAGCACATCCATCATATCTTCAAACAGGTCCATGACATTATGGAGAAATCAAATGCCAAGTATAAGCAGTGACATGATCAACAAAGGGTGCCACACAAGTTTCAGGTGGGCAACAAAGTCTGGTTGCATTTGTAGAAGGAATGCCTTAGCGGAGCTTATCGGTACTCAGACCACTTCAATATGGTCTGTTATCACTTTGATAATTCTTTTGAAGTAAGAATAAAGAAAAATCAAAGGTAACCACAAACCACTTTTGGGGATAAGTACCTAGCCTTCCTAATGCTCAGAGAGGGCTCTCTCTTTAAGATTTAACTTTTTTTAGTAAAGATGATTTTAGGCTAGTTATTGCTTGCACTTGGGTTTTGTTTTGAAAATTTGGTGGTGGGATCACTTTACTTAGTTTGAAAGAGGATTGGCTTCTACCATTGGGCTATGGAATCGGATGTCTAACAAACAAGATTGGATTCAGTTCTAGAACCTATCTCTACAGGGTAAGGTAGATAAGTTACTGCAGATCTCAGAGGCTAAATGGTGAATGGATTCAAATCGGATTAGGGGAGAAATTAAGGGTTCCCTAGGCCGAATTTTGGAAGGAATGAAAGAAGTCAATCGTGATGGGAGAGCAATCAAGGATTATCGGATCTGGGTATTAGAAGAAAACATGTAAATAAATTATTGTGTGAAATAGAGTGTAATTAAACAAATTATGTATGATATTTCCAATTAATTCCTTTAGATTTTAGAACACATTTAAGATTATGAAAACACAACAGAAAGGTAACAGAATAACACAAAGAAAGTACTTCACTGCAAACGGCTCATCTCATGAAGCTTGTAGCGAAATTCTTTTTATCTTGCTCCAGTCTGTTGACTTGAAAATAGTACAGTCATCCTTAGGTTCAAAATCACAATAACTCTACAAATGTAAATTAATCCACCCTAATACTTCAAATTTTGAAGTATTTATACAAAAAATTTATTACAAAATATCTCAAAATAATTTGAGAATTAATCTAGGAAAAGGAAAATATCTTCTTGCAAGAAGATAGAGACAATTATTGAACTATTTCAGGATGTCCCTTTTATTTTGGTTCTGTTGGCTATAGACTTTGATTTTTAGCCCTTTCTGCTAGCAGGCTATTTGGATTTCACATTGGATATTCTATTTCACTTTCATCTTTCATCTTATACTCTTTCACCTGATACACTTTGACTGTGTTGACCTGTCTTCATCCTTTTACCCTGCTCATTTTATTTTTTACTGTACACTTATAAGTTACAGTTATAATTTACTATGTTTTTACTACAGTAAATCATTCATGTTTTAGCATGTTTCTTCATCTAGTAATTGGATGGTAAGCATTTTCCTATATATCTCATCAGCCTCTGTATATTTGGAAAAAATAGGCTTGTTAATAAATAAGTGTTTCACCTCATGCTAGAGGTAAAACAGATTTTCAAAAGTCTGGTATAATACTCTGTGAGTTGGTATACCACTCATTCATGAAGTATTTGCCTGTTCTCTGGCCACTTGTCTGATTGTCTTATTGTAGTCCTTCTATGTCATCAATTTATCATTTATGACTAAGGGACTACCTTTTCTCTTAAAAGCTTAAACTTGGTCATAAACTTGTCAATGGCTAGTTGCATGGTTTTACACTTATTTTCTAAATTTAACATTAAATTTCTCTTGGCTAGGATCCTCTTGACTTTGAAAATGGTACCTCTCCTGTCAGGTATATCAAGTTATTGTAGCTCATATTTGTTCTTGGAGTTAACGAATTGAATAATTCTTATTGCTTCCTTTGGAATTTCTCCAAGCTCTTCTTTGACCCTTTGGATGCCTTTTGTAGCCTATTTGATTAATTCTATCTACTCAAAAATGACCTGAATAAATGGGCAAATGTCATTGACAGAGTCAATGATATTGGCCCATAACAATTGTTTGGCCTTTCCCAAAGTCTCACTTAGTGTTAACTCTTTCTCCAACCTTTACACTCTCTCATTCATTCTAGTATCCTTTTGTTGTTCTTCCTTATGCATGATCTGTGCTAACCTGCAATTTGTCTCCAGGCTAGTAAGTTTCTCTTTTAACTTGTTTATTTCACTAGTCTGAATGGACATTTCTTCCATTTCCTTGACTAGCCTATTTGCTTCATCACCTATGGTACCTTTTTCTGTTGATGCGATTGTTGATGTACTTGTTGTTGCTACTAGCAATGTAGTGGCCATTAGACCAGTGGGAGCTAATGTTGCTACCAATGTGGAAGGCATAGTTGTGTTCACGGTAGGAATGACAGTTGGAGGAGCACTATCTAGACTAGCTTGTTTGAGCTGGATCAAACCATCTAGTTCTTTTTCCATTTCCTTCAATTGGTGATTGAGTTGCAACACCAAGTACATCATCTCTTCATGATTTGTTTGGCTTTCTAGGACTTCTTTTATTTGAGGTTGCTGTGACTGAGGCAACTTGAGCTGTTTCTTAAGGGTTGCAATGTCTTCATTTTTCTTCTTAATTAATTGTTTAGTAGCCTTGATGTCCTTCAGATCATGGCCCATCTCAATGATCAGGTCTTCCAAAGATTTGATCCTTGTGTCTTTGGCATTGGAAGATGCTTTCTCCAGTTTTTACTAGGTTGTTAAATTATCTAATGTGTCCCTAAGCTTGAACGCTGCCATTGCTTTTGTTTTGAGGGTAGAGTAGATCATCTCTCGAGCCTTCTTGCACAATTCTATTTGATCTATGTGATGCACATCCCCGGCTAAGACCTCAAAGTTGGTCTTATTATAGTCTGCTATGGTTTTAGGCTACTGTATAGTGGGTTGTAAGAAAGAAACCTGCATTTTACCTTCTT
>APFE030317535.1:354380-393210 GCA_000404065.3 Pinus taeda | reverse complement strand
AATGATGGGTATATAATAATTAGATTTACCATTATATTTATTTTAATTATTAATTAAATAATATTTATTAATATTATATAATGATAAATAAATAATAAATACATTAGTAATAATAATGTTAATATTAACAATTAATATAATGCAATTGATATTATATATAATAATAATAATAATAAATAAAGGAATAAATAGAATAATTAAATAAAATTTAGGTCCCTCACCTTGGACCTAGTTATACCTAGCTGTTAGAGGTCCTGTTTAACCGTTTCTTAGTCAAATTTAGCAGTTGGAATGGCCTGCTGTCCCTATTTAACTCATTGCTCAGATCAGATCTTCAACTTGTCCTAACGATGAACCACACTAGTTGGTTCAGAACGCGTCGACAAATTATTTGTTATGTGATTTTGCCGAAATTATTCTCTCAAACAAGATTATGGATCACAGAAGTCTGAATTCCTTAAACATTCAAATGTTGTGCAACATAATTACTTTTATGAAATTGACATAATTCTCATTGTGATGCAGGAAAGGTTTCCCTCTGCGGACAGAGGCAACCCCTCTAGCCCTAAAGTGGGTCTAGTCACAAACAAGGACAGATCAACAATAGCTTTCCTTAAACAGTCATGGTTGGAGGCCTACCTCAACCGGTGTTCGATGGAGTTCTGTTGCGTTGCTCCAGCTTTTGCTTCCTTCTCCTCAATGAGTGGTCAACCTGAAACAATGCAAAGGAAATACAACAAAGCACGTAACTGGAAGACAACAATAATCTATTTACTCACAAAGTCAAGAAGTCATGAGCTATCAAGTAAATTACATACAAGACATAGGAAAACATCATTGATTGTATTAATAATGAAATAAGAGCAAGCTTACAACCAAAGTCTTGACGTCGCAAGTTTTCTCAGAGGAATCTAGCCAGCATGTTCTTCAAGCATTCACTCTTTGAAGATGGATCTCCCAACATACAAAGTCTCTCTCTCACTCATAAGTTTTACATAAAATCAAGAGCACTTCACAACCTTTCACAAGCTATCAACACTCTCACACTTGTCACACCCACACCAGCTATCTATCAAAATCAAAAGCACTAATAGTATTGTTCAATCCAAGAATTTACCAACTAGACGATCATAGGAAAGGTGAGTTTTTAAATAGGAAGAGTCTCCATCAAAGGTGGAAGAGAGAGCTTATCCCCAAGGAAGGTAGCACAATTGATGGAACTGCCATACCAGGGAAGGAAGGGCGACACAAACTATGCCAACAACCAGGTCTGGAGTCATCTAGAAGGTCGACTGTTGGAACAAATTTTCCCAATCTAGATCATCGCGGGTGTATAATAGATCCTTAGCACTGACATCACTAGTAAGTAATGTAGCCAGTCAGACTGTCACTAAAGATATCAAATAACCTTGCGACGGGGCATGAAATCAAACCGTCATGGTAAACAGATGTACTTCCGTGTTGGAAGTGTGGCTGGACTGTTTATGAGCACCATTCAGCGCATATATTAAGTCCATAGTCGTGATGAGGTAGATAACTTAGGAAAAGTGGGTCAATTGGTAGCATAAGAGAGCATTTTTTTAGTATGAGCATGGTTGACTTGGACACATGACATAGTAGAAGGACTGGGAGTGAAGGCAGTGACAAATTACTATGTAATAGATGCCCCCTAAAGTATGAAGCCTGAGAGAGTGGGAGGGGTGAAATTCTTTATGAAACTGACTGAGCTGTAATACCATATGGAATAATCTGCAGGTGCAAGTACAACTGATATCTCTGAAAGTGAAATACATGTAATCTGGGCATGGACGCAGCCATCCAAAAGACATACAAACTAGGTCTATGGTATGGACGCAACTATCTAGCTAATAAGACCATGATAATGACAAAGGTATGGTCGCAACCATCCATGAAGACTCAGGTATGGTCATAGCCATCCATCAATGAGTCATGCAATCTAGAAACCAATCCACGCAACCTGAACATGTGTAATCTGAGTTCGGGGCCTTGAACCCAACCGATCATAGTACAAATTCTAACACGTGAATAGAGGTGCTAAAGTCGAGCATGATAGAAAGTCACTTGATTACCAGTCGATGATGTAAACCGTTAACAAGCGTGAGAGAGACCACCAATAATGCCAATGGTTCTCAAGGTACTGTCCAGTACAATCCATGAAGTGTGAAGAATGAGCTAAATTCAAACACTCGTGGAATCACCCAATCGACGACCAATGATGTAAGTCGACTGTCAGGTGAAAAGAACTTGCCATTGAGGCATGCAAGCTCCAAGGTACCAAAAGGGATCTCTAGATCAATCTCATGGATAATGAGCTGATGTCGACAGGAGATGACCTATCACAGGAGGGCCATAATGTTTCCCCCATCGACGACATGAGACAATGAATAGGTGGTAGATGGTGAAACAGAATATCAGGTGAAAAGGTGAGGATGTAAACTGCAGAAGGATTATACTCTTGAAAATGTCGGCGACATGAATCCAGAGGGTGGCAACATTCAGGTACCAAGGGATCAGAAGCTTAATCGAGAGAGCACGGATCAAATGGAATGAGGCTAAATGACAACCCAAACCACGGAAGGCCGAATGACGATGTACGAATATCCCAACCCGACAAGAAGCAAAAGTGTCGATGTTCAAGAGTGACTAACTTCCATAGACAATCAATGATGATTTCCAAATTTTCCCCCCACCATTGCTGGAGAGTACCCCAATTATTTTTGAAAACAAGCTTGAAGGGGATAGCATATGCTTGTAATATAAGTTCGACCTTCAGTTTAATCCAACCTAGTAATAGTTTAACAAGCCCTAGGGAGGAGAAGCTTGAGTCTCATCATGGTGATGAGTCCAATGTCGTTAGGGTTTAACGAGTCCGACATAGGTAAAACTCGGAGTCTTTTTCATGTCTAGAGAGTTTGAAAAAGACACAGAAAAGAAAACTCCAGGGGGGTCCTTTTTCATAAATTTGTGTCTCTCAACCCTGAAAAAGTATAAAACAATACTCAAAATAACCACTTGACCATTACGATCAAGGAGTACTTTTTGTGATTAGTGACCTCGACTCGAAAAAGTAGAAAAGTCATCGAAGACACGTTGTTTCCTAACCAATATCAAACCTGAAATGACAAAGGTCTAGTGATATTTTCACATTTATATGGTCAGAAAAGAGCTGAAAGTGGAGCGCCTTTTTAATTCCGTTTAACGAGTCAAAAAAGGAAAAACTCAGCAATATTTTCATATTTTACGAGTGAGAAAAGAGCTTAAAGGAGACTCGTCCTAGAGGAACGAGTGGTATAAAGGCTAGAAACTGGTTCCGGCAATGGTGGAACTGCTCAAAACATGTAATGGTCAATAAGCTTGCTAATAAACCACTCATTGCTATAGTTCCTCAGGAAAGGAAAACAACCAAGTGAAAACATATGATCGGCCAAAGAGATGGTGGCAATGGAATGAAACAACAAGGCTCATCTAGCATAATTTAGCAGATAGACGGCAATCACGAGATGCAAATCAAGTACGGGTTCATTTCTTCACAAGCTTGAACCATGGAGAACTCTGTGTGGATTCGGTTTCATGATTACATAAGCTTGAAATGAAAAACTATGCTTGTTATGAGTTCACATGCCCCCCAGACATAATGATGCAAATCGAGGTACATGCCCCCCCAAGCTTCATTGCATTCAACAAGGTGGATGGAATGAAGGTTCACTTTCGAGATCTTGGAAAGACTCGACTTGGATTTTACAAGATCTTAATCAAAGACTCGATTTGAAAAGGGAGTTGTTTCATTTTTTAATGAGGTTGAAATGGTAAAAGAACTATCCTCATAACCCTTGTTTCATTTTTTAATGAGCTTGACACAAGATTAGGAACTATGCTCAACATCCTTGTATCATTTTTTAATGAGCTTGACACAAGATCAGGAACTATGCTCGAGATTCCTTTTTTCATTTTTTAATGAGCTTGAAATAAGACAAGGAACCATGCTTGAAACACCCATTCATGGGCTAGATGAGAACATGGCTCCCAAGAGGTCTTCACTAGATGGAAGAAATGCACTCTGGGAGGAACACATGTCATGAGGCACAAATGACAGATCAAGTTCCAATGCTCCCAATACATGATGTACGAGACCATATGCATGATCATCAGTAGAGGCGAAGATGGAACGGGTAGCCACATAATTGACCTATGGCAAAGAAGGTACTACTTGCGAGCGAGAACCGAGAGGGGATGACAGTTGTGCAGGAGGCAACGGGGGACTAAAGAAAAACAATTGATCTATGGTCAAAATTCTTCCGTCGTGTGGAAAACAAGCCACATGGAAAAGTGAAGAGACGAGGGCCCCCATGGCGTAAATATAGTCATGGCCAAGGAGAATACTGAAATCTAAAGCACCTTGGACAACCATGATGTCTATATAGATAGTTTTTGCCCCCAAAGTAATAGGAAACTTCGGGAGGATCCCTAAAGGTTGACTAGTTCCTTCGTCAAATGCCAACAGATTCTGCATGACTAGCACAAGCTGTGGGGAGCCCAAAGCTTGCCAAGTAGTGGAAGGCATAAGACTGACAGAGGCACCCTCATCCAAGATAGTGCCAGGTACTACCTTATCATAGGCATGTACTATAATCTGGAAAGGCACATAGGATGGAAGGAAAAATGCAATCAAATGACTCTAGTCAAAGGAAACGACCGAACTACTTGGTGGGGGAATCGTATGATTGCACCCCTACTCTACAGGGACCGAAGAAGGACCCTCTTGACCAATGGGGATAGGAGGGTCATTTTTGGACTCAGGAGAATCTAACAAGATGAGAAGAACATGAGCATGATGCTCTTCTAAAACAGAGTGATCAACAGGTGGTGAACCAAAGTCAACACTCTCTCCAACCAATGGTTGGTCTGGAATAGGCTTAGCACAGCCAGGTTTGGAAAGAGGAGGATGGACAAGAGAAGAATCTAAGTCAATCTCTTGGTCGACGGGGAGAGGGTCTAAAGAGAGCCTACGATAACCAATAGGAAGTTGGGGTAAAGAAGCTGTAAGACTTTCCAAAACAGTGGAAGATTTATCCATGAGTAGACAAAGGTGAAGGGGATGGTTGCCTTCACACAACCTACAGGGGAATCGAATCTTCTCTTTCTTCTGACCGTTGCCAGTTGATAGGGTAGCATCGCCATGAGCTTGAGAGGATGATGAGGGATGAGCCGGATTGTGGGACCATACTTCTAAGATCCTAGGAATGCCAGGACAATCACGAAGAAGATGGTCACCCTTGCACAATTTACAAGGAAACTTAACCTTTCGTGGAGGAGCAGAAGGTGGTCCGACCTGAGATGTACTTGGAGCATTAGCTGCATGGGTGGCCTCACATTTATTGGACTTCTCCTTTTCCTTCATCTTCTTCTTCTTCTTCTTAGTCTCCTGGTTACTAGAGGTGAAACTTTCACCAAGTGAAGGAGGAGAGGAGGAGGAAGAAAGAGGGGAAGAAGGCATAGGCTCAACCTTGGAATCAACATGTCGTGGTTTAGATGAAGAAGACGGTGGAATAGGAGTCATGACGCTCGGGACCACTGAGGTTGAAAACAACCTATGGGAAAACTGATGGTTAACCCAGGCAAAGACAATGTTGCCATATATGGAGCACCGACATTTCCAAAAGAAGGAAACGGACTAGGGTTCCCATCTGGGGGAAGACTTGACCGGTGGACTCGAGGACTATTCTCATCGGGAACAAGCCTAAAAGACACTCTTATCACAACCAAGAACTCGAACTGTTAATAGGAATATTTTGTGGGAAATAAATTTTATGACGTAGGAACAAAACTTGACCTTTTCATCTTTAAAGAATCGAGAAAAGGACCAAAAGATGACTCTAGTCACCTTCGAATATTTAATGAGACTAAAGTGACAAGTGCTCAGATGGACCTTTTATTTTAAGGAGTCTGAAAAGGAACGAAAGTGACTACTCTGGAGAAACTAGGCAAAAGGTTACCAAACAACCTGTAAAACTACATATACACCTTGGTAGTCATATGAAAACCAAGGACTTTCCGTACGGCAGTCAATCTTCCTGAATGTTGGGTTCGGTGCATTACAGTTTGAAAGGTGGTATACATGGCTTCCTAAGGATATAGGATGATAACCTAGTGGGGGTCTTCCAACATATACTCGGTGGTACATGGGAGCACAATTCCATACTAGACCACTATTGAGTCACAGAAGGAGGAATCACCCAACCTTGAGTGAGAACAATAGTGACTAGATTTAACGACACCGGAGCACGTCTCTAGCCTAGACCTCTAAGTAATGAGCATTATGTTCCAATGCATTGTTAAGTTCATTCAGTTCATTTTAGAGTTGATCTTAGATTATGTTTCAATTTCCAGGCCTTACCGTATGTATACAACAAAACCTAAGATGCAGCTAGAATGAGTAAATCATCTTTCATTTCAATGAACACCTACCTAAAAAAGGGTAGAGAGATCATTCCCAAACCAATACAAGTGAATGAAAACACTAAGAAACACAATGCATCAATACACTAATCTCACGATGCATTGATACTACTAATGAAAGATTTAAAATTTGCTTTCCAATTTCTCAAACATGAAAATTCGTAATGCAAATGTACTTTCACTTTCGTATGCTAAATGAATGCAAACTTTTGATTTTCTTTTTTGTTTTTGAATTTAAAGAGATAAACAAGAAAGTGTGAACTGATCGATCCAAACAATTGTGATCTATGCTTGGTAGTAAAGAAATCGAACCAGCATAAAAATTGGTTCAATAATCGACACTAAAAATCAACCATCAAGAAAACAAGCAGCGAAAAAGCCTCAAGCAAATCACAAGATGGTTGTGGATGAACCTTGAACAGAAAAGTAACCCAAGCAAATGGTTTCTCGATGAAACTTCTAAAGGGCTAGGTCACATGGTCTAAAAACATAAGACTCACTCAATGAAATCAAAGAGATAGTACCCTAACCAAAAGCAATTAAAACAAGCTAATGAGAGACAAGAAACAACAAGGGATAAAGAAGATTGATGAATTCATGAGGTAAAGTTGTAAAAACAACTTTACAGGAATGGTCGCAAGTGTTACACTGACAACTAGAGACCGTTGCAAGTGTTATACTGACAACCAGAGACATCGTCACAAGTGATACACTGACAACTAGAGATGGTCACAGAAGTATTACATTGACAACTAGGGATAGTCACGAAAGTACACCTATTTTCCGTGACAGTTCGATTTCAAGAGTTGTCATGGGAATTTGACTAGCAACCCGACATTGTCGCAGGTAAAAAGCTATAAAATGGCAACGTCATCGTGACTATTAGGCTTTTTTCTGCGATGATGTTGAAAACAATGACCAACAAATAAAAACCTCCCAAAAAAACCATTCAATCGGACAGACAATAGAGGGATTCCCCAGATCGATCTAGGTGACCCAAATGACTGATAATTAATCCCCAAAATTCAAGAGAGACCAAATCAAAATAAAAACAAGAGAAAACAAGATAAGAACATAGGACAGACTCCCTACTGGAGTCACCAATTTGTGATGCAGGAAAGTGTTCCTCTAAAGATAGAGGCAACTCGTCTAGCCCTAGAGTGGGTCTAGTCACAAACAAGGACAAATCAACAATAACTTTCCTTAAACAGTCATAGTTGTAGGCCTACCTCAACCAGTGGTCGATGGAGTTCTGTTGCACTGCTCCAACTTTCACTTTCTTCTCCTAAATGAGCGATCAACCTGAAACAATGCAAAGGAAATACAACAAAGCACGTAACCAGAAGACAACAATGATCTATTTACCCACAAAGTCAAGAAGTCATGAGCTATCAAGTAAATTACATACAAGACATAGGAAAACATCATTGATTGTATTAATAATGAAATAAGAGAAAGCTTACAACCAAAGTCTCTCTCTCACTCATAAGTTTTACATAAAATCAAGGGCACTTCACAACCTTTCACAAGCTATCAACACTCTCACACTTGTCACACCCACACCAGCTATCTATCAAACTCAAAAGCACTAACAACACTGTTCAATCCAAGAATTTACCAACTAGATAATCATAGCAAAGGTGAGTGTTTAAATAGGAGAAGGAGTCTCCATCAAAGGTGGAAGAGAGAGATTATCCCCAAGGAAGGTAGCATAATTGACAGAACTGCCATACCAAGGAAGGAAGGGCGACACAAACTATCCAACAACCAATTCTGGAGCCATCCAGATGGCCGACTATTGGAACAAATTCACCCAATCTGGATCATCGCAGGTGTATAACAGATCCTTAGCACTGACATCGCTAGTAAGTAATGTATCTAGTTAGACTGTCACTAAAGATATCAAATAGCCTCACGATGGGGCATGAAATCGAACCATCACAGGAAACAAATGTACTCTGGATTGTTTATGAGCATTGTTCAGCGTGTATATTAAGTCCATAGTCATGATGAGGCAGATAACTTAGGAAAAGTGGGTTAATTGGCAGCATAAGCGAGCATTTGTTCAGTATGAGCATGGTTAACTTGGACACATGACACAGTAGAAGGACTGGGAGTGAAGGCAGTGACAAATTACTGTGTAACACTCATCCACTGGTAACCCTGCAACATTGAAGCAACCTTGATCAGCTTATTTGCACTACCAACCCTTCTATATATAGTTTCAAAAGCATTTATAGGCGAGATTTTATCACTGCAGACAAGTACTTTCTTGCTGCCAAATTTAAACAACAGCTGGTTGGGACAATAGTCATCCCATCAAATGAGGAGCAATCTTCATTTGACTATATCTTCTGATCCGGGAACCAGTTTTTGGAGTGTGATATACCATTGTAAAGATATTTTTGAGCTGATTATGATGGAAACACTTATGACATGTTTTTCACTGAAGATCATGTGCAAAACATCTAACAGAATAGACATAATAAGAGGCCCATTTTGATCACTGAAGGAAGACCAAAGGACTGACTCTAACAGTGGCGCCATCTAGGATGGGAGCTCCTTGGATGTGCCAAGAACCATAGATCTTTGGGAACATGTAGAATAGTGCCTCATCCATTGGGAAATATGGTCAAACAACTGCAAACCCAAAACAACTCATACCAATCCATAAAACATACACATACTATAACTTGTACATAGACAAATACTGGATACTGAAATGATGCCTTGGGTAGCTTATTTATTTACAAATCTACCCTACTCTGATGCAAAATCAATAGATTAAGTGATGTTGTAATTCCAAATCAACCATTCAAGTAATTGTGACAAGGACGCTGCTTGGAAGCGCTTGAACGAGGACACAAATGTAAATGTTGATGTTGAGCACTAGAGAAGGTATGTAATTACCAGTTATTTTGTCATATTTTCCTTAAATTCATAACTTCTTTACATTATGAAATAATTATATGGTGAAGATTATGATAAATTCTAGAAGATTTGTGTGCAACATAAAATGACTAATAATTACCCTTTTCCTATGTAGAAAAAGGAGAAAATGGAAGATCGTCATTCTAAAGGAAAAGACAATACAAGGTTAACTGCTGTCCCTTTCATAGGGAACCACATCGAAATGAGGCAATCCAAATTGGAGAATATAAGCCAAGAAAAGGAAGAGGAGATACCTAATCAGCACAAGAGAACAAGAAGATAACTGAGAACTAACAGTATGGCGAATCCCTCAAGATCCTTTGATCATGAGGGATCAATACCTTAACGATTCTCTGTATCATTGATATCTCCACTCGACTGCTATAAGAAGAGGTAGCATTTCTATCCCAAGGGATAGACGATTGTTGTTTTTATGAAACTTACTGTTGTAATTGGAAATTTGATCATCGACTCTCTCTAAAAGAGTGATTACTGTAACTCTGTTTTGATGTTTAATATATAAACTCTGGTTGTTGTTCCATCTTTGATTCTGGAGTAATCTTAAGCAGTACATTCCTGGAGGCTAAGGGCCTAGCCTTGGTGGATCACTTTCCCTTGTAACATTATTTTTTGATTCTAAGTCGCGTGTGGTTTGACTTCTCTTATTCACTTTGTTCAGTAATATGTTGTTCCTTATTATTTCACATATCGGTTCTATTATATTTTGTTCCTATTTGAATAGTAATTTCATTCTCTGCAACAGGAATGCTATGCCATTCATTCTAAGTTTATATCACATCACCATTCCTTTAATAAACTGATATTACCTTACGACATTGATATTCCTTCTAGATTTCCATTGATATTTATTTATAGAGTAACAGTGTTGTGCATTCATAAATCGATATTGTTGTTCCCACGATTTACTTCCAAACGTGATTGTTGTTCATTTGGGATTGTTGTTCCACCGTGATCACAATTGTTGTTTCTTTATAACCATGATTAAAAACTATTGTACCAAAACTCATATTACTGTTCCTTTCAATATAGAAGTGATGTGTGCAATATTCGATTGGGTTTGTTGTGCATTTACATTCGGTTCAAGTTGTTGTTCAATATTTCATTTCCTTTAGTCTGCTCTCTCATTTATGTTTATCATTCCTAAAGTAAAGATTGTTGCTTAATTCTTGTAGAATACAGTTTCTACCTCATTCATTTCTGTAGGTTAAGGCTTTGTTGCTCAATCTTGTTAAATAAATTAGTTGTTGTTCCATTTCCTGTTATTTGAATTATCATTGCTTTGGTGTGTAGAAAGATTTGAAACTGTAGTGAACACTGACTATTGTGTCCAGTTCCTAGGTTGATGATCTTTTTGATTGCTTTTCAATTATCAGTTTACAAAGGGAAGAGTTATTATTACTGAACCCTTGACTGATGAAGTATTGTAATTTCTTCATTGAATGATTTAGTTACAAGCATTTCCAATTCTTGCCATTACATTTAGAAGTCATTTCCAGCATTTAGTTACTTTTGGAGCACTATACTACTAGCATTACTTTGACAAATAATCGGCTCAAACTGAGTACACTCTTTGAGATAACAAATCATTCTTGGATTAATAATTAATGTAGGGTAAACAGAGGTGAAAAAGACCCTTTTTACTACTCGACATTTTGGCGTCGTTGCCGAGGAAGAGTGTAGCCATTTGTTTCTTTTTCAAAGTAGTGTAAGTACCTACTAGGACAGAATTTGGTTTTAAAAATGAAAGTTAAGAACCTGCGTATGGAGCATGTAACATCCCTGCTCCTTTGCTCGCTTTTCTGCAGATTTGTTGTTGTTTTGGGTAGAAATCAGTGTTTGATTTGTGTGCATGACTAAGCAGAAAAAGCCTAAAAATAATCCTAAACCACTACCCAAGCCTAATAAAGCTAAGGGGGCAATGGCCTTTGGCCGATCAACCTTTATAAACGAAATCCTTAAGAAAGTAGAATCTCAGCCTTTAGTAGGACCTAGAAAAGTTGCTTCTAGACAACCTACTGGTTCCCCTCAGGCCACAGGATCACCATTCGTAGCCTTTAGTGAGGTGCATAGCCAAACTGAGGAGCAAGATTTTCAAGAAATTGAGAATTCTAGCCCAAAATCATTACAAGAAGGGAACCTTAGCAACCTCTGTGAAGGAAGAGGAGAAACAGGGGAAACTAAAGAACCAAGATCTCCTCTTGGAATAATTCAGCCATTAAGTAGCCCAGATAAGGGAAGTGCTGCAAAAATCATTCATAATGAAGTTGAAGAACCTTAAGAGTCAAAATCCCCCCAAACATTAGGAACTCTCATCATCCCAGAAAAAGGAAGTGCTATTAAGGCCATTCCTGTTAAAGCCATCCTTGATCTGTCTAACCAGCCTAGGAATACCCTCCTAGAAATCCTGGAAGGCTATTGGCACATATTTGACCAAATGTCCTAGAACTAGCCAAAAATCGAAACCTCCACACTGCAATATCCCATTGTAGATACTGCAGTCAATGCACCTATAAAGACAATTTCTCTCTAGTATATCCCTACATTTTATGGCCTAACATCAGAAGACCCAGATGCATTTTTGTTTGAATTTGATGTGTTGTGTAGAGGATATGACTATACCATCGATCCCCAAAAGCTAAAACTATTTCCCTCTACATTAAAAGGAGCTACTTTACGATGGTTTATGGGGTTGGGTGGAGGTGTTATAAACAAGTGGGAACAGATGAAAGGTGCTTTCCTGAAAAAATATCAAGATTATTGTAGATCCAGAGAGTTAAAAGATGAAATATTTCAGATGGTGGCTAGACCTAATGAAACACTAGAATAATATGTTGAATGTTTTTAGTATAATCTTCGAAGATCTCCTTATGCATCATTACCCTTACTTAACAATGTATTAAATACAACATTAATTAAAGGTATGAAGGAACAATGGATTGAAACATTGAATATTATGGGAAAGGGAGACATCTATCAAGAAAATTTTGCTAACATCTTTGATTTATGTTTCAAGAGCTCACGAGATAGTACAAAGCTAAGACCAGCGGAACATGAAAGGTTTACAAGGGACAACAAGATCTCTGGAGAAGGAGTAACTCGTGCAGAAATTGGAAATTTATTAGAAAATTTCAAAACTGACATATTTGGGACTCTGACAACGCATCTCGATATTATGCAAGCCAAGCAAAAACAAGCAGAGGCAGAGAAAAATATGGCAATATTCTGTCCTAGATGCAGAAAGAAACACAACCACAAAGAGTGCCTATTAGATGCGGTTCAATTTTGCGCCATTTGTACAAAATACCACTCTACAGAAAGTTGTCCCTCACTTCCTGGTTTGAAATTAGTATACAAAGAAGCAGAAGAAGAACTAGAACTGGTGTACCTACTTAATTAGCTCTGTCAATGGCAGCCGCGACATTCAGGTATGTTCTGCGATCCAGCTTCTTCTTTTTAGCCTCCACAATATCATGCTTAGCAATATAATACAATGTGGCAAAATCAACCTCCTTTCTCAAATTGGCCACAACAACCACTTCCTTCATCATCACGATGGCCAAATCAAACAAGCCAATCTAATTGGCCAAATTTTCCCTATACCCCACCATATTGGCAAAGTAATGCATATCCAGCACAATGGTCCCCTCCTACATCACAGAGTTAATCTTGGCAGATAAATTGGCAAAGACTGATGAATAAGCCAGTAGGAACCATTCTTCTCCCTCAACCTACACTGCCAGCATTGCAACAAAACTCCCAGTCCAACTTAAGATTGCAACTTCCAGCCCAACCCAACCCCAATCCAAATAATAGACTAGTTCAATCTATTCAAATAATTGAAACACCAGAGGTAGAAACTAATATAAGGGAGTGCAATGACCTTCAATTAAGGTCTATGCGCATTATAGAAATCGAGGGAGATAAAAATGTTCAAATTGAAAATTAGTTACCTGTAGAACAACCATTACAAGAAGAATATGTTGCTAGAAAATAGACTCATGATCAAGCACCCACATCCTCTCCTCCATTCCTAGAATGATTAATTATACCGCAACCTATAGAACATCCTGATTTTGATATTTTGGGAGAACTTAAGAACCTATACATAAAAATTCCACTCCTCCAAGACATCCCAATATATGCAAAGACCATTAAAGAGCTAAGTATAAAAAGACTAAGGAGGAGAATAACAAACAACCTAACAGTCCAAGTAGTCGGCACCTTATCTGACCTGTTATCAAGTAGAGAATCACTTGTCAAATATGAAGACCCAGGAAATCCAACAGTGACAGTACAAATCAATGGACAAACCTTTTCAAATGCCTTAGTTGATTTAGGGGCTACAATTAATATCTCAAAAACCACCACTTGTCAAAAACTGGGCATTACATCAGTAGAGCCAACTTCCACTTTATTAGAACTGGCTGACCGATCAGTGGTTAGGCCAGAAGGTACACTACATGATGTCATGGTATCTGTTGATTCCTAGGAATATCCTACCAACTTTCTAATAATAAATCCCAAAAACTGACTTGATGGACACCCATTAATTTTAGGCAGACCTTGGCTTGTAACTGCAGATGCTTACAATGGCTACTAACAAAGCAGTATAACCATAACTAGGGGGGATAATATAAAAAATCTAGCCTTATACCCTCTAGCCCAGTTAAGTGTCACAATAATAAAAACTAACAAACTTCATGTATCATACCTTACTGAAAATATTAGATCCACATTAACTATAGAAGATGCCCTCAATTTCAAAGATCAAACAGAGGATGATATTATTAAAAACGTTATTAACCAAGCTGAATCTAGATCCCACATACAATGTCACATGATAGAGGCAGCATTTGATAATGAATTGAAAGAAGATCCTCTCAAAGACACTCATGACCAAATGGTACCTACTACCTCTGTTTCAAATAACAAAACTTTAGAAATTGAGCGAGGAAAAACTTTAAACATTAATAGTAACTTGACTCTTGAATAAGAAGAGAAATTGATCCAACTACTGAGAAAATACAAGGAGGCATTTGCATGGGATTATCCAGATATGAAGGGAATCGATCCCCAGTTATGTACACACCACATTTATACAGAAAATGATGCACGATCTATTCGCCAACCACAAAGAAGACTTAACCCTCATCTAAAAGACATTGTGAAAGCTAAACTACAAAAACTTTTAGATGTAAACTTTATTTATCCTATCTCCGATAGTAAATGGGTCTCTCCCCTTGTAGTGGTGCCAAAGAAGAATGGGAAGTGAAGGATTTGTGTAGATTACAGAGAATTAAATAAAGCAACCCAGAAGGAACACTTTCCCCTTCCATTCATTGACCAGGTATTAGATACATTAGTAGAAAAGAAATTCTTTTCTTTCCTGGATGGCTTCAGTGGATACAATCAAATTCATATTTCCCTTGAAGACCAAGACAAAAATACTTTTACCTATCCTTGGGGAACGTTTGCCTACAGATTTTTAACTTTTGGCCTATGCAATGCCCTTGTCACATTTCAAATGGCTATCCTTAGCATCTTTTTAGATTTAATAAATGAAGGGCTCGAAGTATATATGGATGATTTCACACCATACGGAGATGATTTTGACCCAGCATTAGACACACTAGAAAAGGTGTTGCAACGATGTATCGCTACCAGGCTCTGCCTGAGCCATGAAAAATGCTACATGATGATGACTGAAGGCCTCATCCTAGGTCATTATACCTCAGCAGCTGGAATACAAGTAGAACTGGCCAAAATTCAAATAATCTTGTTAATACCAACTCCCACCACACAGATAGAGGTACACAATTTTCTTGGATTTTCTGGTTATTATAGAAGATTTATAGAACATTTTTCTCACATTGCTACACCTCTATACGCACTAACAAGGAATGTTGACTTTGTTTGGATAGGTAAATGTGACCATGCTTTCGAGGATCTGAAAAATCTTATGTCAACAGCACCAGTACTCAGAGGTCCAAATTGGGACCTGTCATTCCAAATTTCATTAGATGCTTTAGACATAGCTATTGGAGTAGTCCTTGGGTAGGAAGAAGACTAAAGGCCATATGCAATTTATTATATTAGCAAGAACTTGTCTCATGCTAAGTTGTACTATACTGTTATTGAAAAAGAATTTTTTGCTGTAATACATGCTGTAAATAAATTTAGGCATTACATCACTGGATATCCTATTGTTTTATATACAGATCACTCTGCCATAAAATATTTAGCAAATAAACCAATCATAAATGGTAGAGTAACAAGATGGCTAATTTTATTGCAGGAATTCGACATCACAATAAAAGACTGACATGGAAAATAAAACCCTGTAGCTGACTTTCTCTCACGAATGCCAAAACCAGTGGACGCAGCAGTAATTGAAGATCAATTTCCAGATGAACATTTGTTCGTGGTTACTATCAAAATACCCTGGAGTGCTGATGTTGCGAATTATCTAACAGTAGGAAAATTACCAAAACATCTGACTCCCAATGAACAAAAACAGATTGTCCAGCGTAGTACCCGATTTTCTTTGATTGGGGGCTACCTATTTCATACAGGGGCAGATATGCACATCAGGAGATGCGTCTGTGAAGATGAAATTTTTGACATTTTGAAAGCCTGCCATGACGGACTGTGTGACAGACATTTCATAGATTGAAGAACCGGTCACAAAGTTTTACAAACAGGGTATTATTGCCCACAATCTTCAAAGATGCAAAGAAATTTGTTCAAGCCTGTGATAGTTGTCAAAGAGCAGGACACCCTCGACAGTCTGACGAGATGCCTCTGAACCCACAACTAGTCATTGAACCATTCGAACGTTGGGCACTCGATTTTGGGGGCCCAATCAATCCATCATCAAACCAGAAAACATATATTTTGGTAGCAACAGAATATGTCACCAAATGGGTTGAAGCAGAGGCAATGCCAAGAGTTACAGAGGATTTCGTCATTCAATTCCTGTTCCACATATTTGTGCGATATGGCCTCCCAAGAGACATAATCATGGATGGAGGACCACAGTTTGTTGGTAATAAAACTGCTACAACATTGAAAAACTATCATATTCAACATAAAATTACCTCTCCATACCACCCACAGGCAAATGGCCAAGTAGAGAGTATGAACAAAGTAATAGAAGCAATACTGACAAAAACCATCACGTCACATAGACGCGATTGGGCTACAAGATTGCCAAAAGCCTTGTGGGCATACAGAACAACATGGAGAAGCACTACTGGTTATTCACCATATCAGCTAGTATTTGGAAAGGAACCCATCTTTCCACTAGAATTCGAAAAACAGAACTTGAGAATAGCACAAGAAGTCAGTCTAGATCTAAATGAGGCTTAGATCAATAGACTACAATAGATTAATGAGCTAGATGAAATTAGGCTCTTTACTCTTCAACATACCGCATTGATCTAACAATAGAGAGCCAAATGGCTTGACACCCTCATAAAAAAGAAAGTCTTCCGCGCATGAGATTGGGCGCTTCTATATGATTTCAGGTTTCAGGATTTTCTGAGGAAACTCCAGACTCACTAGCTTGGACCATATGAAATCCAGAAGGTACATGATAATGGCACCATTACTTTAACCACCATTGATGGATCGGGACATACCTTTAAGGAAAATGGCCACCGAGTTCAATTATACCACAAACCACTTACTCGAGAATCGTTCTACCAGCAACTTTGCGAAGACTCTGACATGTAGATTCTGGTTGAGGAAGAAAAATATTCCTTACCTTTGGTTCATTAAGTGATTTGATTGCTTTTACATTTTGTATACAATTCTTTTGTTTTGTTTCTGTAAATTACTTTCTATACATATTTCTGCATTTCTGCAAATTTAACATTTTGTTGTTCCTTTTGGATGGAACGATGTCTTCACCATTTTGATGTTCCTTCATCTTTTTTGAAGGAACAACACTTTTGCATTTTTCTATTCCGTTCGGGAGGAACAACATTTTCACCATTCTGCTGTTCATTTTTTAAGGAACAACGCTTCTGCATTTTGTTGTTACTTTCCGAAGGAACAACAGTTCCACCATTTTACTGTTTCTTCTTCGAAGGAACAACACTTTTGCATTCTACTATTCCTTTCCGAAGGAATAGCATTTCTGTCATTTTTCTGTTCCTTTTCGAAGGAACAACACTATCACTTTTTACTATTCCTTTCCAAAGGAACAATATTTCTACATTTGTGTTGTTCCTTTCTGAAGGAACAACACTTCCACCTTTCTGTTGTTCCTTTCCGAAGGAACAACACTTTTACATTATGTTTTTCCTTTCCAAAGGAACGACATTTCTGTTGTTTTGTTGTTCCTTTCTGAAGGAACAACACTTTCACGTTTTGTTGTTCCTTTTTGAAGGAACAACATTTCTGCATTTTTTGCTGTTCCTTTCCGAAGGAACAACACTTTCGTTTTCTATTGTTCCTTTCCAAAGGAATAGCACTTTTGTTTTTCTGCTGTTCCTTTCCGAAGGAACAACACTTTCATTTTCTGCTATTCCTTTCCGAAGGAACAATGCTTTCGTTTTTTGTTGTTCTTTTTCGAAGGAACAACACTTTTGTTTTTTGTTGTTCCTTTCCAAAGGAACAACACTTTCATTTTTTGTTGTTCCTTTCCGAAGGAACATCACTTTTGTTTTCTGTTGTTCCTTTCCAGAGGACCAACACTTTCATTTTCTATTGTTCCTTTCTGAAGGAGCAACACTTTCATTTTTTGTTGTTCCTTTCCGAAGGAACATGTTGTGCCCTACAACAACCCCCCATTTCATATCATTATTATTCTCAAAGCTATAATGTGAAATGGGTCCCTTTTAATTTTAATTGGTATCAACTTAGTCTTTCTCAAAAAGTTCCGAAAACAAAATAAAAACATTACAAAAAACCTTTTTGATAAACCAATCAAAGGCCTTATATATAAATGATTAATCTTTTATCATTGCGATAAAGTGATCTCAAGATCACATATCGCAATGACAAAGGAGGCATAACTTAAAGACCCAGTGGTTTTCTCCGATGCGAAATAGGCTATCAGATATCAGTAATAATAAGTTGGCGCAATAAAATTCCTTTTCGCTCCAATGCGATGCAATATCGCTATCGGTAATCGGCGATTTACCATGCATGCTTTTAAAGTGCCCAGTTAATACTCCTGACGCGATGCGATATCACTATCGGTGATCGGGGATTCCAAATGCAACCAATCTAACAATTTAAGATTTCCCCGACGCCCGATTGCGATAAGGCCAAAAGCGCGAATTTCAAAAAATCTTAAAGCAGAGTTATTACGATTAATTCGTATTAAAAACCTTATATTCCGAATAGCCATTCATCTGCGCTCAACCGCCAAAACATCTAAGGCACGCTTAAACAAATCATTCGGCCAATAATCGAAATTATGGGCATTTAAAGGATTGACAGGTCTTAATGGCCATTTAATGAAACAGTAAGCCTAAAAATATTTTCACAGATTGTATCCAAGGCCACCTTAAGTTAATCATTCACCATGCATTTATCGATATATATCTCACTCATATTCGATTTGCGCTATCAATTTTCTATATTACGTTCATTATCACTCTTGTGCAGGACTCTTCCGAAGTAACGAATTCAAGCAGAATGGGGAAGAAGTCTAAGAAAACTGCAATCGCTTCCGCTTCGTCGGCCACAGGACAACTCATCGTTGATCCAGGAACTAAAAAGAAAGGATTGATATCGGATACTACATGTCTAGGACTCGGCAAAACTACTTGGCAAGGTACTTATAATTTGATTGAAGCCGAAGAACCAGTGATGACAGTAGTACAAGCCTCAGCAGATAGCACTCGAAAATATGATGCTACTCTAAAGGACTTAGCCAACTCTTTCCTTCATCGAATAGCGGCTTGGGAACAAATTCTCCCATATACTGATGTAGTGAGATGGGCAATTCAGGAAATCCCAATCACAGACAGAACCTTAAACACTAGAGATGGGAGAATCTTCGGTTCATTTAAAGCTGAAGATTTGAGGCAAATGTATCATTTACCTGTGCTAGAGAAGAAGTACAACACGACATTTCTGGAGAAATTCCAAGATGAGAACGAGACTGAATCCAAACTCATTCAAGAATGGAGGCAAAATCTGGCAAAACAGAAGCATGAATCTTCGGGTAAGTACTCGGTTGATTCTCTATAGTCTCCTTATTGCTATGCTGGGATAATAATGTGTAGGTTGTGGGGGTTACATGATTCCGCTAATTTTACTATAGAAATGGTTCCCTTGATGGAAGCGGCATGTAATGGTGAAATAATGGATTGGGCAACTATACTGTCCGATAAGCTAGCAACCGCAGTTCTTTATTTTAGAACCAAATCCCGCGTCACTGAAAGGCTTATTCCCCCATTCTACTATAGCGCTTATATGCTAGACATCCTGTGTTTTAAATCTGAATTTCCTGTGCTCGGATGGAGGTGGACGTCGCAAGACCCCACGCCCATTCACATATACCATCAGAAGTTGTGGAAAACCTACTACAAGCACCATTTATACCAAATTTGCAATGGCTTTATGTTGCCCATTCATCATCCTATCTTTAATAAGCCTTCCCCTAAGATTTCCTACCAAGCAGCGATTTATTTGACATCAATAGGAAGTTGGTTCGGGGAGGAAAAGTTTACTTATATCAGAAGTTTCGGCAGTCAAGCCAAACCTCACATTCTTCCTTTGTACATACCTAATAAACTGCTGGCCAGGGAGATAGCCTATTAGATTATCTCCGATGGAGTTACACAAACTCTAAAGAAGAATAAGAAGCAGGTCTGGCCCTCTTTTCCCCTGAGATGTGGTATCTACACTCTACATGATTTCAAACATGCAGGGAAAGAATCTGAAAAAATAAAGTCATTAACTCTGGCAACTCTCCCTAGTAGGCGATTTGATCCACGCAAAGTCGCCTATAATGCACTTGAACAAGCCAAATTGACCAAGTTCGAGCATAAAGAAGATAGGTTCAAGGACTTGTTCTCATCAGTCGAGTCAATGTGCCAAGTTAAATCGCTGGCTATAATTGAATACAAAGATGAAGGATTAGTTGAATTCAACAGACTTAGAGAACAGAGGTTGCAAACTTTGCCTCTAGATCTGTTAGCGACAACCCCAACAACAGAATCAAGCGAGCCTGAGCAACGACTTATTAAGGAACCTCCTGTTACATCAAAGGAACAGGAAGAAGTGCATGAGAAAAGACAAGAGGAGACCCAGGCGAAAGAGCAGGAACAGAGCAGCATAAATGTGAATTAAAATACTCAAATTGACCCGAAATTGCTCCAGGAATGGCAGCAATTCAATTCAATTATCGGTAATCTTGAGTGCTCTAAAGATGACGAGACATCAAAAGAGGTTAATACACAAGATGCAACTTCCAAATAGGTTTCAGGTGAAACCAACATCCAACCCAGTTCAAAAGAAGTAGAAATAATCCCAAAGGATCCTTCCGACCAGGTTATTTTTCAAATAGAAGAAATTCCTCCCTTAGATGTCTTCTATAGCCCAAGACACAAAGTCGTGGTGAAACGACAGAGGAAGAGGAGAAGGACTAATCAACCTTCCTTATTCCCATAACAAACAGTGACGGGAAATGTGTTTTGGAAAGAGGAATTTGACCCCTCTGATGATTTAACAAAACTATCACAATATGCTGGAGCCTATTTGGTGGCGACAATAGACAAGGCATCAGAGGTGAGCAATTTATTGAAGACAAAAGACCAGGAGGTCTTTTCGCTACAAGCACAACTATCAGAAGCACAGCAAAAGGCGGAGCAGGCAGAACAACAATTGGTAGTACAACAACAAATAAATAACCAATTGGCTAAACAATCATAGGAAGAGAAACAGAGGATTGATGACAACGTAGTTCAAAAGCAGAAACAACTATCTGAGGCATTGGCGCAACTAAAAGCATCGAATGAACAAACGATGAAGTCAAAAGATGAGCAGATTTCTCAGTTATCAGCCTAGCTAGAGAAAACAAAGAAACTTCCAAAGATAGATGAATTCAAAGTAGAGGCATTACAGATAAACAAGGTAATGATAAATCAGATAAAGCTTTTATGTCAACAAATCGCCCAGGCGGAACCATTATGTGATTTAACTACATCAATAAGTGAGAAATCAGAAAAAGCTAGAACAGACTTGGATCAAGCCGAAGAAACATTGACCAATTTTCTTGAATGGCAAGATACCGATCAGGGACAGGCGGCTAATTTACCAAAGATTTTAGAATCGCATAAAGAGATATTATTTACAGAAAAGGCAGTCTCAGTTAATGAAGGCAGAAAGAGTAATTTCAAGATGCAAATCAACCACTAGTAATTTGGTTGAATTGGTTAATAATACTCTTTACTTGTCTAACATGATCTCTCAATGTACTCCAGGCAAATTGACAACAGCTAAAATATTGGAGCAGTCATGTTACCCGGAACTAGAGAAAAATGGAAGGTTAATCGCAGGAATTAACAGTTTGACATGGGACGCTTATTGGTTCTTTTTAGTCAAACCGCACAGCCAGAGAGCTGCCCTCAAATTCCTTACAGATGCAATCGGGTATATCATTCTCGATATTCAGGATGCCACCTATGCCGCCCAACTCAATTCTCGCCTCAATAGACCACCCGAAGTGGAGCCAATTCTTGCGATAAGTCAGCTCAGGTTTAAAAGCAAACAGCCTGAATGATAATTCATGCCGCTGACTACCAGATCGCTGCAAAGGAGATATTTATCATCAATTGATACCAATTAAGTAGGATTTTATTTTCATAGATATTTAGCTTAGTTTAGTATTTATAGACCCTTTCATGTATTTAGAAAGGGTCGTAAAGTTTTGTATATGACTTAAACCCTGAAGTTGCACTATTGTACTTCAAGGATATTCTTTTATAAAACTGGACCAATCATTCTGATTTTGACAAAGAAGCTTTTATGCGAATGTGCACTACTGTCTTTGTTTGAAAGTATTTCTGCGTTGGAGGAAGAATTTCAAATAGCGATTGATATTGGGAGTGATTAGCAGCTCATATGGTACTATTATCTATGTCTGAACTCATTCTTTTTATATGAATTGTCATTTGATCGCTCTTGCTATTATCGGATATATATATGTGTTTTAACAACATTCTTTATTCATTCCACTATTGGATGTGTACAGTGTGCTTTTCTTCTAATCATGTATGCATCGATGATATAAATGATAAGTGTAGCAATATTGTGTTAATCGCTTTGTTTAACTATTTAAATGAAGTAATCTTTGAATGAATAAATATCTATGTTTATTTGATAGAGCCATCTATATGCCTGTCGATAGACAAAGATCATCAAACGCTACATTTCCAAAGAATAATTGTTCCCGGGATTAGTATTAGTTCTTTTATTTTTGTTGATAGATTAAGTTATTCACCTATCATTAGATTAGATAACCAATCGCTCATCCACCCCTTTTATTCATTATTGGGAAACTGGTCCCATTATATCCAGTCAGAGACAACATCCCAAACAGAAAAGGAGTTGTATTAAGGTCCAGACCGGGTGGTTATCCCCCAATGTTGATACAACGATTTTCGGGGCATCAACAGAACAACACCTTCATTTTTCTATTGTTTCTTTCTGGAGGAACAACCTTTTCGCATTTTTTGTTTGCGTTTGTTTTCTTTGTTGTTCCAATTAAGGGACAACTGTTGTTCCTCTCAATGAACAACAGTTTCAAATATATTTTTCCTTTTGCTTGTGGTTTTGTGTACAATAGCTGTTCTATCTTGAGAATAGCATTTTTAGAGTGCATTTTCTTCTTTGCGTGTTTTACCATTTAAATTATTTTTTAGAGTCATGGTCATTTAAAGCACAACTATACATTTATGCAATGAACACCAAAACTAGAGGATACTAAAAACAACAAATTACATAAAAATCGTAAACTTTACAAGAAATTGCTTTGAATTGATAAGAGAAAAGAGGAAGGGACACAACTATTGATCAACTTGCTGTCATTATTTTACTAATACCGATATGATTGATTATTTTTATCATGATGGTTCTTTCTAAATCCCCATAATTCTCTTTGATCATTATTATTGAATAAGAATAACAGTATATTTTTCTCTATTGAGATGTTAAGACTTCTTCCACCATCCCTACTCTTAAGGATTGTTGAACCACCCTCTATATATAAATAGGAAAAGTGCTATATAAAAGAAAAAAAGAAGAAAATTTTTATATGATTACTAACATGGTTTGTCAGATGAAGGATAGGGGGTCTCATCAAGAGCCAGCCTACCATGATCATAAGGAAGAAAGTGAAGTGGCATTCCCACTATGGCCACCACACTAGGGATATGATCCAAGAGGCACATCAGAAGAATAAAAAGTCCTTGGAACAAGAGGTCTCATCATGAGCCAGCCTGCGCACCTTTCACTCCTTCCTGGTGAATGGCATTATGATTCATGTGGTTACCAAGCTAGCATAATGGCCTCCATTCTGACACTACACAACACTTTCCTAGGCATACACAAAGGATTATGGTTCCAAGGGTGAAATAAACAACTATGTCAAGGAGATCTCTGTTGATGGTATTGAAGTCATATTTCTTATACACCAATAGCAATTATAAAAATCTTCCTCTTATATCTTTATAAATTGTTTAAATGAGATTATGTATATAACCCTTCCGAACCTTTGATACATGAAAATCAATTACAAATCAATTATGATGGTAAAATTTGATAATGACCGCATAGGACCTTTTATGCATGTCAGATGTCCTATCCTCTAATTCTTGCGTCATATCATGGCATTTCTTATTTATTAAGCGATTCTATTCTATGCCTCGATTTCGGTAATCCACTCGTCAATATAAACGTGCCATTTCTATATATGTTGTTCCTTTATGACTCTATACTATGGTAGTTCAGCACATTGCTCCTTCATTTGACAGCCAGGGATGGCCTATCACATTGCAAGGGGAGCACAAGTAATCCCCATAATTCATTGATATACATGTCAGCTCATCATTTGGAAGAATTAATGACTTGGGAATAGCAATGCTTAACAATATTGTGTTTCCCAATGTGCATGGCTTGCTGTTCCGAAGTTATTTCTGTGTTTTGCTCTACAAAAGTTAGCAGTAAGTTTGAAATTCGAACAACTTGTTGTTCTAACATCTTCACTGTGTTTTCCTAACAGCCAGCTAACATTTGAACATCCTGCTGTTCCATTATCATCTCTGCGTTTTTATAGTGTGCTAAGCATGGGAGGAAGATCAATTCATAGTGAGCCACAGGTGTTGATAGTCTCGGATGCTGCGCAATAAATCCTAGTGAGGCTAGGATGGATAGTTTATCTTAACCATCTACAACAATCCAACGAGATGGTGGAAATTGAGTTTTTACAGAACCTACATGAACATTATTCCATGGTGAGAGGGAGATAGATAGCAGTCATTGATGATATAATTGCAGAGGTTTTGGGACTGCCAACCACTTAACCTATGTGGACTCTGAAAAAGGTGAGACTGCAGGACGCCATGAAAATCTTCCAGGATGAAGGGCAGAACCTAACTGTAAAAGGGAAGGGAGTTTTACCGGAAACCTTAGGAGAGCCATGGGCAGAATTGGCAAAAATTATCGAGAGCTACATCACTTGTGATGACAGGAAAGACATGGTAAGACCACGATATCTTAAACTTTTAGCCATGTTAAAGCAAAAGTGCGCTCTGAATTTGCCTGTGTTTTTAAATTCTTTATTACATGATGTTGCCTGAAGCATGAAGAAATCTCACCATTTAGAGTTACTAGTAAGTCACCATGGATTAATACGACTGATAGTCAGCCACAACCTTGTGCAACAACAGAGCAGTTGGGAAGAATTGATTTTCGCAATAGACGGGATACTAGCTTTGCTAGCCTCAAAACGAAAACATGTTGCCTGTAAATCAAGTAGACCTATGAAACAAAGGAAATCTATTAGACTGGAAAGGATCAGGGGAATGATGAGGAATTGCCAGGAAGACAGTGGTCAGCCTGTAGAGATACACAATTCAAGAGACGAAGAACCCCCTCAATTGGACGGTGGGGAGAATGAAAAAGAATTGGAGGAAAATGATAAAGGAGAACTGGAGGAAGACGCTGAGAAATCCGGTAAGGAGGAAGAGGAAGCAGAGCAATTCATTGGAAGTCCACTACAAACGTATTGCAAGAAGATGAGTTGGCATGGATTCTGGCCAATATGGGCAAATATGCCTAAGCTCATAGCCCACTTAACCCCCACACCGGAGAAGGACTGTAGGAGCACTCTTTTCATGACAAAAGTGCATCCGAAGAATTGTGTGACAAAGAGGAAGGAGAAGAGGATCACTCTGCTCATCATGAGAGTGTATATGGGAAGAAGAGTGACAAGAATGAAGAAGAGGAACAATCTGTTCCTAGTCAGAATACACTAGAATAATTTCATGATGAAGAGGAAGTAGAGGAAGAAGCTACTCAAGAAACAGCAGAGCAAGCTATGGTTTCTACCCTTGAACAACCAGATCAGCATAGCACTAAAGAAGCACCCTGAGAGGAAAATAAGGAAATTGGCCAAGAAGAAGGCACAACACCTAATGTACAAAGCCTAGGCCCTAGTAAACGAACGATTGTTCCTTCCAAGAAAATAGAAGAAATTAAAATATTGCGAAAGGAATAGCAAAGTCTACTTAATGTGATTAAGCGACTTTATCAACAGATAAGGGTGTTGAAAATGGGGAAAAAGTCAAAAGGAACCTCTATGGTAAACCATGCAACCTCTCAGACAAAACCCCTTAAGAAAAATATCAAGAGGACTCAAGTCCAACCTGCCATTCAAAACCGAAAGGAACAACATCCAGCTACTATCCATGTTGAAGTACAAACAGATAACATATCGGCCTGTGACAAGGAAATTCAGACAGAGGCACCGTCCTCTAAGGAAAGTTGGACCATAAAGATGAGACACTGTGATAAGAAGATCCAAGTAGATCTCCTTCCTACAACTACTATGTTGGATAATGACCCAAGGATAGTAACTCTGCTAAAGGATTTGGTACAAGCCCAACAAGCAATAGAGAAACTTATAGAGCATACTGTCTCTTGATAAAAATATGAGAAATTACAACAGAAATTGAGGAACTTAACTTATCTGAAAGGCAGGCCTTTGAAGGATGGTGAAAGGCAGAAGAAAGAGTCAAAAAGGTAACTCATAGACTATACATAGTCATCAAACAAATGGATACCTTATGCTCTCTGTATATTTATGTTCTAGCGTGTAGGGCACCTGCTAGGAACTATGCTTTGTCTTTAAAGGAAAGATATTTACAATTCAAAATTAAAGTTGTCAAAGCATGACTACCTATAGAGATAAACACCATTGATAACTTCATAAATTGTTGTAAGCATTATGGGGAGAAATTTCAGTGACTATTATGTGAAATCTATTTGCACAATCTTGTATTAGATGGAGAAACAGATCAGAACCCTAGCCCTTTTGTGGGTGATATAAACTACAGGCATTTATTTATTTTGGTGTTAATCAAATAAGTGGCTTAAAGCCTACAATGTATTTTAAAGACAGGAGAATGGATTAGATTTATGGGTGAGAGGAGAACCTACAGACCCACAACAATTATGGAATAAACATAGGAGCCTAATGAGAACTCAGGGAGTGATCGAAGCATTGGGACCTATCCACATAGCAGTCATACGGCAAGGGATAGAATACTTCTTTACCATCAAAGACCTCGCCATAGCAGCAACCAAATTTCAATATTAGACTTCTAATCCGAACATCCAAAACCAAGAACCATTCAATTATGAGAACTTTAAGCAATTTGTTGACCGCTTGGGTATCTACAGTGACCTTGTTTTGAGAGAAGACCCGTCTTGGTTAAGTTGTAGGTTCAGAATTCCAACTATTTGGCACCCTACACCAAGATATCAAGCCTTATATGAAATTCCTGAAAGACAAATAGGAAATTTCTTTGAATTCCTAGCTAGCAATCATGGTTGTAGACCACCTCATGAGATCCCTTCTCCAGCCTATTCCCTAACGGCCTTGCATGTCAATTATAATGTTTTCATGAGGGCATGAAAAAGGGTAAGCAGGGGGGTGTGTTGAGCACTAGAGAAGGTATGTAATTACCACTTATTTTCTCATTTTTTCCTTAAATTCATAACTTCTTTACATTATGAAATAAGTATATGGTGAAAGATTATGATAAAGTCTAGAAGATTTGTGTGCAACATAAAATGACTAATAATTACCCTTTTCCTATGCAGAAAAAGGAGAAAATAGAAGATCGTCATTCTAAAGGAAAATACAAGACAAGCTTAACTGTTGTCCCTTTGACAGAGAACTGCATCCAAATGAGACAATCCAAATTGGAGCGTATAAGCTAGGAAAAGGAAGAGGAGATACCAAATCAGTGCAAGAGAACAAGAAGATAATTGAGAACAAATATTATGGCAAATCCCCCAGGATCCTTTGATCCTGAGGGATCACTACCTTAACAATTCTCTATGTCGTGGATATCTCCGCTCGACTGTTATAAGAAGAGGCAACATTGCTAGCCCAAGGGATGGACGATTGTTGTTTTTATGAAATTTACTGTTGTAATTGGAACATTGATCATCGACTCTCTCTAAAAGATTGATTACCGTAACTCTGTTTTGATGTTTAATATATAAACTTTGGTTGTTGTTCAGTCTTTGATTCTGGAGTAATATTAAGTAGTGCGTCCCTGGATGCTAAGGGCCCAACCCTAGTGGATCACTTGCTCCTGTACCATTATTTTCTGATTCTAAGTCACGTGTGGTTTGACTTCTCTTATTCACTTTGTTCAATAATCTGTTGTTCCTTATTATTTCACATATCGGTTCAGTTATATTCTGTTCCTATTTGAATAGTTATGTTATTCTCTACAACAGGAATGTTATGTCATTCATTCTAAGTTTATATCGCATCATTGTTCCTTTAATAAACTGATATTATCTTACGACATTGTTGTTCCTTCTAGATTGCCATTGTTGTTCATTTACAGAGTAACAATGTTGTGCATTCATAAATCAATATTACTATATGTTTATCCACAATTTACTTCCAAATGTGATTGTTGTTCATTTGGGATTGTTGTTCCACCATTATCACAATTGATGTTTCTTTATAACCGTGATTAAAAACTGTTGTACCAAAACTTAGATTATTGTTCCTTTCAATATAGAAGTGCTATGTGTAATATTCAATTGGGTTTGTTGTGCATTTACATTCAATTCAGGTTGTTGTTCAATATTTCATTTCCCTTAGTCTACTCTTCCATTTCCATTTATCATTCCTAAAGTAAAGATTGTTGCTTAGTTCCTCTAGAATATAGTTATTTTCTCATTCATTTCTTTAGGTTAAGGCTTTGCTATTCAGTCTTGTTAAATAAATTAGTTGTTGTTCCATTTCCTGTTATTTGAATTATCATTGCTTTGGTGTGTAGAACGATCTGAAACTGTAGTTGAACACTGACTATTGTGTCCAGTTCCCAGGTTGATGATCTTTTTGATTGCTTTTCAATTGTCAGTTTACAAAGGGAAGAGTTATTATTACTGAACCCTTGACTGATGAAGTACTATAGTTTCTTCATTGAATGATTTATTTACAAGCATTTCCAATTCTTGCCATTACCTTTAGAAGTTGTTTCCAGCATTTAGTTACTTTTGAAGCACTATACTACTAGCATTAGTATGACAAATGGCCACCTCAAACTGAGTACACTCTTTGAGATAACAAATCATTCCTGGATTGATAATTAATGTAGGGTAAATAGAGGTGAAAATTACCCTTTTTACTACTCGATAGCTGATAGCCATACATGCACATAATGAGTTTGGCTGTGTGAAAGACAATCTAATCTATCATTCAAACTGAAAAAAATTCCATGTATGCTACAATAGGATTGAAGAAACCAAACTCTGTTTGTTGCCCCAACTCCTCAATACCTACTTCTAGCTACAAACTATCAATGCAAATATCCACGGGCAGCCTTACCTTCTCTTTCTTCTACTAAAAAAGGTCCCCAAAGAATGGGACTTGACAGACCAGATCTTCTGACTATATTTGAGTCTCCAATTCAGTTAGATCTCCTTCAATTTTGATGGCAAACTCTTGTAAAAAAATGAGCTTAACTTCATGGCTACATCGACAGGATTCCAGATAATAATAATGAGATGAAGCAAAGTTCTCATCTACCTCATCATTTGTGCACACATCTTACCATTCTATAAAGCCTTGAATAGAGGCCACCTCTATTTTGAATTCTTCCTCTTTCTCTATCCATGTTTCAAGAAAGGTATGCCAAAAATCTACAAAGGACTTAATAGATCTAATTGGAAAACCTTCAATCCATCTTCTACATTTGCCTTGAAATGAATCAAAGAACAATCTGATGAAGACATCTTCCTTTTTAACTCTAAGAAATTTCACAAATGTTTTAAAATTTTCTATATGCTCAAGAGTCAAAGTCAAATCTTCCCCATTGAATTTAGGGCCATTACTCAAAATATATGCTTCCTTTGGTAATTTATTAGGAAAATTAGGAAGATTAGAAAAATCAATACATGAATACCTTGAACAAATAGAAGCAAAAACTGAGTCTTCATTTAGCTAGTGGAGCCACCATCAACTTTGAAACTCAGGATTTCGAACAGTGGAGTCGCTAAGCAGATGTTTCAGTCGTCATATGTGTCTAAGTATTGTCCACCATCAGCAACCAGATCTACAACTTGAATGATCTTTCCTGGAGAAGATCTGTCACCTCGTTCCTGGCAACAGTGCCAAAATGTTAGCACTCAAAATGTACCTCAAGGCTAAGGAAAGGCAATTCCGAGGTAACCAAAAACCAAGCTTTCGATTTGGCATCTAGCCCTGCCAGACCAGAGAGGGTTCTCTCTTTGCCAAAAAAATGTGGTTGCAATAAGTGAAATTTTAGGCTAGTTATGGAGTGCGGGGATTTGTTTGAAAGGTTTTTGGGTAGAAAACAACAAGAGAAGGGATTATTGAGCTATGGATTTGGGGCTACTTTCTTCCGGCAAACTTGGGGCAAAGTAACTGCAATGTTTAGCCAGATAAAATATTGCAAATGTGAGAAGAATAGGGGAGAAAGACCACTTCCCTGCAGGCATCAAATAGGGGATGAATCTACAGTAGAAGTGTTAGATAGAAGAGGAACACGGGGTTGCTCAATAGAGCATTTAACATACGATGGATTCTGCAATGACAACCACTACATTTAACAACAAAATTATCATGAAAGGAGCATCATTTGTAAATGAATTGCTAACACCTCTTAGATAATGTTGTAACAAGGTAGAGAAAACAAAATATGTAAGTGAATTACAGGAAAAACATACTAGACGTTAGCACCTTGATGGATCCCAGGTCTAAAGGGCGCTTTATTAAAATAATATTCAAGAGAAACTTTACACAGTCCCAAGCAGCCTCCTTATGCTGTAAAAACCGAACCTCTATCTTTTAAAAATAGTCCTATATATACTAAATTACAAATATGTTTTTATTTCCTCAATATAGGAAATACAAATTAAAAATTAAAAATTAAAAAAGAATTCCTATCATAAAACTCTATTATAAACTAAACAATATTATAAACTCTCGTGAATAATGGAAAATAGGGTTGTTTTGAAAACCAAAATCAGTGAATTTTGGTCAAGATCTGCTTCCTCTAAGGGTGGAATTTCCACAAAATCTGCCCTTTGACTGCCACCTTGCACCTGGCTACACGAATTTTGGAGTTAGTTGATCAGCCTATTATTCTTTTTCCCCCAGAAAATGCAACTGAAGATCTTCTTGCTGATTTTGTAACCACTTGACAAATTGTTTCCACTTTTCACTAAATGCTTTTGGAAATCTAGAAATGTTGGATTTTGGAATATGATTCTCATCGAATGCTGGAGATATTGGGAATCAACTCCTCGCTAGAAAATATTGTGCCACCTTCTTTAATCATACGATAAGCTCCTCAAAAATCTCCATAAGCATCATCCTGATTCCATTAAGGGAGTGAAACCTATCGATGAGATTCCCAGGACTTCATTTTAACTACAACCACTTGTTGCTCCCTGAAGCACGGGAGTTTCAACTTCAATGAAGCCAAGCTCTTCCATATTTTTACAAATCTCTGAAATAATATTTGATCTTGAATGAAAAGTACCTGCTACTTCTGGATTTGCAATCATGTCCAAATATCACTAGCGATATCGATTCTCAACATCAGTTAGACCATGATACTTCTCTGGCAATGCAAGTAGGGACTTTGTAAGAATTGAAAATTCCTTCACATACACCAAAAACTCTCCTTTCTTTGTATATTTTACAGAGCCAGCTACACCTAAAATATCTCCAATGTCCACAAGTGTCTTTAGCTATCAAACATGTCTTGATCCAACCTTGCTTTCTCACAATAAAACTGAATGACACTGGAAACATCTCTCAAAGTTTGAAAGGTGAGCTTTCCCAAGGACTTCACGCTATAATCCTACCAGCAACTGAAACTTGGTCCTTTTCGCCATCGGCTACTTCTCCATTTTCCAAATTCGCATACAACCTCTGCAATTAGCTCGAAGAATGCATTCTTCCCCAACTATAGGCATAAGTCTCAAGGCCACAAGCCCATAATTCTTGAACCTTGTTTAGTCGAATGATGTGAACAAAATCCCTGTCGGAGGTAGATAATGCATTTTCCCCTTCCTCTGTTCCTCTTCCTCCCTTGTTGGGTGTTTGCTTTTACCTCGACCCTTTTCTCTCCTTCACCACTTGGGCTTTGAGTTTAGTATCAGGCGAGCAACATCTAAGCCAAATGCCATCTCTTATAGGCAGTGAGTTTATGCTTCTTCTATTGAAATGCCTAAATGAATAACAAGTGGAGAGGCATGAAGAAATCCTTGCACTGGATGCCTTCATGGCTTCCATTGTTCACCCTGTGACCAAATAAACTATGGAGGCTACTTACTCATGGTCCTCCATATAGTTGAAAGCATCATCAAAACCCAATTTATGTTTCAACAGATCAACCTTATGTTTATTACCTGCACTCCCTACAACATAGCAACCCATCAACTTTGCAAACTGCCCAACAAGCTGGCCAATAGCTCTTGAAGTGGTAGAGACAAAAACATGCTCCCCCCTTTTAGGAGATCAAACCTCAAAATATATAGGATGGCCCAGCAAAAGGGCTATGCACAACACCATAGTCCAGAAGCGCAGCGCCACATAAGGATGGCCCTATGCGTTGTTGGAAATAATACTGAGAGGGGGGTTGAATCAGTATTATCAAATCATACACTTTTTCATTTTCATACTCATATATATATATAATATATATATAATATATATATACGCTACTTCAGTTATGTTAACCCGCGTATAGACGCAACGGTGTCTAAAACAACCAGCATATATCAGTAAACTTATGATTCAGTTAATCCATTAAATGTTGATCATTAATTAGTGCATAAAAACTTCATTAACCATAAGGATAGTAAACAAGTGCATTAAAACAGAATAGATCATCACACACATGAACACAAGATACAAGGTGGAAACCCAATGTGGGTGAAAACCACTTGCTACAATTCGTCTCTTTCTTATTTTAATAAGAAACTTCTTTTTACAATATTTTTGTACTGGTGTAGTCTTATACCAGTACACAAGCTTTTACCTGTAGAAGGCTACAACCTTCTCTCGTTCTCCAGTTTCTCCTGGAAGGGAGCTACAACCCCTTTAGCTCTTGTACTAGCTGATGTACTAGTACATAGGTGCTGACCTACAGAAGGCTACAACCTTCTCTTTTCTTCCAAGTACCACGTTTCATAAGTTTTCAGACTGGATCCATGAATAACATCAATCAAACATCAAATATATCTGCATCAACCAATCTCCTTTGCACCAACCAAAAACTGATTCAAACAATCACTTCTCTAAATGCTATAACCAGAAAATAGTAACAATAACCAAACACCAATCCTGAACCCAGAACACTGCAGCAATAAATAGAAGTAGCTAAAACATATTTTATGAGATGTACACTACTTCAATATGTGTAACCTATGTGCATACGCTCCTTTATTAAGAAAAACCTATGTATACGCTGTTTTGAATTACTGAACCTACGTGTAAACACGCCTTTTCTATGTCGAACCTACATGCAGATCTATAAAAGATATTTACCCTTTTCAATTATTTAGATATCAGTTATACCCAAATTATCAAATTTATAGATCAAGTCATGCGCCAAATATAATAGATCAAAATCACACAAAGATACTTCTCTTCAATCCTTAAGATCTCGACCCTTCAATAGAACTTATCCTTCTCTAGCGTTCAGGTTCCTCCTTGGTTCAGATCCAGCTATGCACCATAACCCAATGACCAGTATTCTATATCTTTCTCTTCATAAGATATTCAATGCTTTCGTGCTTTTGCCTAACGATCTCCTTCCCCTTTTATAGTCTTAGGCCTTACACAATACTATGGTCCAAAACCACTTAGAACCAATGCTTGGGGTGCAATACCTGGATTCAATACTTTGGATGAGATACCATGGTCCAAAACCATAGGTCCAAATACCAAGGAATAAAATAAGTTTTCCCATATGTACGTGCTTTTCCATGCATGAAAGTGCGTGCATACACATACGCAACTTTTGATCGACAATCCCGCATGTATACGTGATATGGTTAAGAGGAACCTGTGTATATCTCTTTTTCTTCCATTCTGAGACCCTGGACTATGATCTGCAATCTAAGTGAGTTTCCATCAAGGACAACACCTGTGTCATAGTGCTAAACCTATGTCATAATGCCAACAATCTCCCCCTTTGGACTTGATGGCAACCCCAAGTTACTCAGTGTCATTCTCCCCCTTTGACATCAAGGGAAAAGGGTTATGCTCCCCCTGAGTACATGCTGAAATCTCTGCTCTACTATGTTGTCCATGATCCCCTGACTCTAGGCAAGGTCTGCAGAAAGATGTTCTATAAGAAAGAACATGACTCTATACATCATAAGTTACCTTCCTATCACCAAAGACTCATACATACATCCATCTCCCAACCATGTGGGGATATACCAATACTGAATCATCCACCCAACCAAGTGAGGATACACCATAAGTTTACACATGATAAAACAAGAACATTACATCATCCAGCCCAGGCATAGTGGGGAAACAAAATTGGTCGTTACATGACCTTGATGATAAAAAATATACATGACATAGAGACAAAATATCTAGAACAAGATATTCATCAAAAAATAGCATCTGTCAGTCATCATTCGGACTAGAAACCATGTCCTTCTTCTGCACTTGTTCCACCTGAAACCAAAAACAACTGTGAACTTGAACCAAGATCTTCTAAGATAATGCCAACAATGCATTATTAGAAGTATATATGCTCCCCCTAAACCTATGCTAGCTAATCTCTATCAGACCCATATCAAACTCTTTTCATCCTGAACTTGTCCCATAGTTTGTATTCAAACCAACATATATGCGACTGTATCCATAGAAACCAGCGTATGTACACAGATGCTCCTCATGAAACTTGCATACAACTAATTTTCTCTTAAACAAATAAGTTTCAACAACAAGATGATGCATCAACTACTCCCATCTTCTACTTGAAGTATTCAAATGTCTCCCTGATCAGTGGTTTGGTGAATATATCAACAACCTGTTCCTTGGAGGGAACATTCTCCAATTTGACCTTTTGTTCAAGCACTTGTTCCCTAAGAAAATGATATTTGATAGGTATGTGTTTGGTCTTTGAATGCATGACTGGATTCTTTGAAATACTGATTGCACTTGTATTATCACATAAAATGGAGATAGGTGGTGTACAAGTGATTTGAAAGTCTTGCAATGTTTTCATCATCCAAAGGAGTTGTGTGCAGAAAGATGCAACAGCCACATATTCTGCTTCAACTGTAGACAATGCAATTGAACTTTGTTTCTTGCTGAACCAAGAAACTAATCTGGAACCCATAAAGAATGCACCACCACTAGTGCTTTTTTTGTCATCCACGCTTTCTGCTCAATCTGCATCTATATATGCATGAAGTTTGAGATCTGTATCTCTACGATACCATAAGCCATAGTTTTGTGTTCCTTGAAGATATTTGAAAATCCTTTTAATCACCTGAAGGCGTGCTTCCTTTGGATTTTCCTAAAATCTTCCAACTATTCCCATAGAGAAAACTACCAATCATGGATCTATAGGTTGGTTGATGTACTGCTGTTGATTCATCATTTGTGTTGAGGCTGCATCCTATTACCATAGTGGTACATACTGGTTTCAAATCTTCCATGCCATATTTCTTCAAGATCTGCTTGAGGTACTTGGTTTGTGATAGAAAGATATCGTCTTTGTTTTGTTGGATTTGTAAACTAAGAAAATATGTGAGCTCACCAAGTAGGGACATTTCAAATTCATTCTGCATCACCAAGGCAAAGTTTTGACTCATGGCTTCTTCATTTCTACCAAACATGATATCATCAACATACACAACAAGTATTAGCAATTTATCATTGTCAATTTTTATATATAGATTTCTATCTCCTGATCCTTTTGAAAAACCTTGTTGACAGAGGTATTTGTCCAAATGATAATATCAAGCCCTTAGAGCCTGTTTAAGACCATAGAGTGCCTTCTTAAGTCTACATACAAGTTTTGGATCATTTCCAAGGATGAATCCATCTGGTTTCTCAATATACACTTCTTCTTCTAAGGCTCCATTTAAAAAGGCAGATTTCACATCCGTTTGATATACTTTGAACTTCTAAAAGCTATAAAGAGCAAGGAACATTCTTATGGCTTCAAGTCTGGCAACCAGTGCAAAAGTTTCTTCAAAGTCTATACCTTCTTGTTGAGTATACCCTTTACAAACAAGTCTGGCCTTGTTTCTAATAACATCTCCATTTTCATTTAGCTTGTTTTTGAATATCCATTTTGTCCCTATGACATTCTTATCATTTGGCCTAAGAACCAACTCCCAAGTGTTATTCTTTTCAATCTGCTCAAGTTCTTCATTCATGGCCTTGACCCAGCATTCATCTTTGCATGCTTCACTTACATTTTGTGGTTCAATGGAGGAGAGCAATGCTAGATAGCTTGAAGATTTTGTAATAGTTCTTCTTGTTTGTACACTTGCCTCTTCATGCCCCAAAATTTGAGTCTCTGGATGGTTCTTCTGGACATACCTCGATGGAATATTTTCTTCTACCCTTATCTATTCCTCTGGTGCCTCATAGGTTTCTTCTTCATCAGTAGTCTAATTTGATGTTGAAGGATAGTCCTCATCATCTTCAGAATCTTTGGATTTTGCCTGCCTTGAATTGTTGCTTGCTTCATCAACCACCACATCAATACTTTCAACAATTTTTCCAAGTATTTTATTGTAACACATATCCTTTACATCGGGAAGAGTAACCATGGAGAATGCCTTCATCTGCTCTAGGTTCAAACTTGCCAAGATTTTCATCAGTCCTTTTGATGTAACATTTGCTTCCAAAAACTTTGAAGTATTTTACCATAGCAGTCTTATCATACCAAATTTCATGAGGAGTTTGAGTACTATTTACCCAGACATTTGTTTTGTTGAGAATAGTAATGGTAGCAAATGCAGCTTCACCCCAGAAGGTTTCAGGAGTTCCAGACTCATCAAGCATAGCACGAGCCATTTTTTGAACCATTATGTTCATCCTTTCCACTACTCCATTTTGCTAAGGAGTCCTTGCAGTAGAGAATTCCCTTCTTATTCCATATTCTTCACAAAAGTCGAAAAATTCATCTGAGGTAAATTCTCTTCCTCGATCAGACCTGAGGCATTTGATTCATTTTCAACCAAGGCTTTGAAAGCTTTGAACTTTTCGAAAGCTTCGTCTTTATGCTTCAGAAGTCCTATCCAACACATCCTGGAAAATTCGTCAATGAACAATATAAAATATTCTTCTCCTCGAGGTGACTTTTTCCTTGATGGACCACATAAATTAGTATGGACAAGTTCAAGTGGCTTACTAGCTAATTCTTCCTTCTCAGGGAAATTAGTTCTGGTTTGCTTATCAAACTAACATGATTTGCATATTGTATTGTCTAGAATTCTGATGACAGGGAGATCATGAACTGCCTAATATTTGCATGCTTTCCTTATCTGCGAAAAGCTAATATGCCCCAATCTTCTATGCCATAACCAATGTTCATCATTTTTTCTTAGATAACATTGTTGTTGTCCTCCCTTGAGTATGTATAAATTATTTGGAGTTCTTATACCTTTGATCATTGTTTCTCCTGTATCAAGCTCACGAACAATACATCCATTTGATTGAAATATTACCTCATTTCCTTGATCACACATTTGACTAACACTCAATAGATTATGCTTTAGGCTATCAACATACATAACATTTCCAGCTTTGACCTTTTCTTTCAAAAGAATAGAGCCTTTACCTTTTATGAGAGTAGGGGTGTCATTTCCAAATGAGACCTTCCTTTCCTTTTCTAAGGCACTATATGACTGGAGTTTTTCTTTATCACCTGTCATATGTTTCGAGTATCCACTATCGATGTACCACTGATTTTCCTATCCTTCCGCATATAAGGCTATACCACATCTTTCTGGTTGTGTTTCTTTATTTCTCCATGTTTTGGGACCTAATGAAGCTTGCTCCTTCTGAGATGTTTGCCAAAATTGGCTCTTGCGTTCAGAATCTTCATGACCGAAGTTGTTACAAATAGAGCATTCTATTTCATTTTCAAGAGCAGAAAAGTTATTGTAGGTCTTCTTAATGATCCCATTCACACTCCTTTGATTTCGTGCTTCTCGAGTCATGATGGTCTTGTAGACAACACATTGAGCAACTTTGTGTCCAAAGTTATGACATGAAAAACATTGGCCATTAAAGAAATTCCTGCGATTATCAAATCTACCATCTAGGTGATTGTAGTTTCCATTGACATTCATTCTCGAAGCAAATTAAGAATGATTTACCCAAGGTTGGTTGTAGCTTTTATTCATCCTTGAAGTAGATTGACCCTGATTTACCTGGTGATCTTCTTTATGCCTTTGTTCACTTCTCCTTTCTACATCAAGATAAATTTTGGAGGTGGATGGATTTTTCGCTTGAGATGTTTCTTTAGTATATCCAAGACATGTCTTGATTAGAGGAGAATGCTACACTTTGATAATCTCATCTAAAGTTTCAGATCCTTTAGCAAATCTAATATTAAGAGCTTTTGTTTTCTCAATATCTTTTCTAAGTCCCACAATTTCACATTCTAAC
>APFE030317535.1:318436-331284 GCA_000404065.3 Pinus taeda | reverse complement strand
ATACGTACCTTTTGTGTGTTTTTCACATTATTGAGATCGAAAAATTGCTCCATCTGTAATATCCATGTTGCGGGATCCTTGCCATCAAACTTCCTCATATCGATTTTTTGAATATGATGGGTCTTAAATCCAACATTAGAGTCTATGGAATCATGATTAACATTTCTTTTGTTCTCATCATGAGTTTTGTTTACTACCCTTTCACCATTAGTGACCCTTTCTTGCAGCAACTTCTTCAATTCTTCCATGTCTGTCTTCAAATCTATCTTCAAATCGTTCATCTTAGCTTCCATGTCATTCATCTTTGCTTCTACACCTTTCTTTAAACAATCCATCTTAGCTTCTACGCCTTTCTTTAAACCATCCATCTTATCTTCTACATCCTTCTTTAAACCGTCCATCTTAGATTCTATTCCTTTTTGTGCAAGTGACACTTGTTGCACTTGGTCTCGTAATTTTGATATATCATGTTGTATTTCTTCCTCTTCTTCATGAGTCATGCTAGAGCTTTCAGGTTGCCTACTAGGGTGTTACATTTTATTTCCTCAAGGCATTAATTACTGATAATAATTATTTACTATTCCCTTTGAATTCCTTCAAAACAATTTTTCAAAACCAAGCTTAAGCAAACATTTTAAAAAAAATATCACACCTTTTTTCACTTTGTAGGAGCTCGATATTGCCTCTGATGTATCTCTGTAATTTCAAATCATCCAGTTTTGAAATTGCAACCTATGGTAGCCCTCTGTGTGCTCTTTCCAATGCCACCAGTCTGACCCCAATTGGATTCTCCAATGAATAGTTATGCCAAATCTCCCACAGTGGCCTGATTATCAACTAATTCAATAGAGCGAACTTGTACGACATGCCACGTGTCCCTATTTTGAGCTTTGGCTCTGAAAATTATATACAAGAAACTAAAGTCCATTTTCTTTCTACAACTTCTTACGAAATTTCAATCTGATGCTCAGAGAGAAAGTTATGAAGATTTTCCCCAGGTCACCTATTTTGAATGTAATTCAGGATTCTTCAAAAGGACCAACTTCCTCAGATCATATTTCCGACAATATAGTGTGAAAAGCTCTAAAATTCGGACCTGAGATTCAACGCGATGTATTCTAAAATGGGTTTTTTTTTTAGCTTCTGAAACATCACAGAAAAAAGTTATAGCGAAAATTCCATGATGACCTATTTGGAGCAGCAAAACCCTAGAATCCAAAGCTTTGATACCAAATATTATGAAACCAGCTCAAGAAAAGATAGAAAAGATAGATCAATGCCTTAGAATTCAGCGTCTTCAAGGGGGCAACCTCCTTTACATTACATAAATGAAAAATTCTTGGATGATTCAAATGACAAAACCTCCTTTCTATATATAGGAGTCTAAGGAGTCACAATATAACCCAGCCGACCTAATAATAATAATATAAAGCCACAAAAATAACAATAGAGGGGTTCTATGGGGCACAATAATAACAATATGGGGACAATAGGGGCACAACAATATTAATAAAGGGTACAACTACAATAGTAATGGGGTAATCACTAGTATTATAGGGACCCAACATTCTCACTGTCAATTGTTCTATATTTAAGGTCTTTGGTTGTGATTTTGTTTTTATCATTTTCTGCATTGTATAATGTAAAGGAGTCCATATCTAAATGCATGGAAGATATGGGAAAGTTTTGTGTCTTTTCCTCACTACTAACCATGTATTTCATCAAGGCTTCCCTATATAATTTTCTTGGTTGGAGAAAAAAAGATATAGTGGCATAAGGCATATCCAACTGCAAGTATCCCTGCAGTTTTTCTCTCCATGAGCGAGATAACAACATTCCATATTTTGGTGGGATGTCTGCAACTACAATGTCCATTGGAACACTCTTTGCAGGGCACTGGATAAGAGTTACACATAAGTCCTTGATCAGACCAAGGCACTTAACTTGGCTAGAGTCAAAAGAAAACAAATCCCTATAAGGCCTGGTAATGTCTAGGTTGAGTCTTTCCATTATTGCCTTTGGCATCAAATTGTGGGATGCCCCTGAGTCCAACATATCATTATGCAAAATTTTGTCATGAATGTTTAGGCTGATGTAAAAAGGAGGAACTCCCCCTTGCTGATGAATACCATTGACCTCAGGGCCAAACAATAATTTAGGTTGGTCATCATTCAAATTAACAGAATCCTCCCCCCTCTCAAATGTTCAAAGTCTCAATTATTTGTGACCTGTGAGATTCATTCTTTACTAGTTCGGTCAAAGGAATTGATATCTTTAATTTTTCTATTTCAATTTTAATGTTGAAAGGGAGATGAGGTTTTTTTGCTTGATTAAGATCTTCTGTAATATGTGCAGTTTGAGTGTCCTTATTATGTTTCTCAGTGGTAGGCATTTCAGTCTGTGTTTCTACTGTTTTTCCTTGATTCACTTATTTTGATTGTTTTCAGTAACTGTCTCTATTTGGGTTTTAGTGGAGGTTATATCTACAATCCTAGGGGTTGAAGTCTCCGATGTTCCCCTAGGGAGGATTTGAAACACTTGGTTAACTGGAGCTTCTTTTATTATCTTAGTCTGGGTTTGGATGGATATTTTAATGGGAGTCTCATTATTCTTCTTACTTCTCAAGCTATATTGTTTATGTACCTCATATATAGCTGACTCATATCCTTGTTTAAAATCAAAAGATTCACCAGACTCTAACTACAACTATTGCAACATATATAACTCATGTTCTTCTTGAGTAAGAAAAACAGTGTCTTCCTCTATGGTTTCCAGTAAGTTAATTTGGGTATCATCCTCTGCTTCTTGGTTTTGTGAATCCTCAACATAATTCTATTAGAAGGGGGGCCCAATTTGTTGTTCTGGTGTAACATTCTTTCCAACATTAGGATTCTTCCTAAAATTTGGGTTTCTTATTGGGGGTTTTTGTTGTTGATTCTCCGATTGATTTTTCCTCTCCATGTTTTCTAACCTATCCATGATTCTTTCTAAAATCTTAGCTAAAACATCTACTTTTCCATCTGAAGTGGAAGCTTCCTCTTTAAATACAACTTTCTTTTCATTCCTCATTCGTGCTTTCTTAGCTAAAAGGTTGGCCTCTACACTAACAAAATTGCTCTGCATTTATTCTAGTGTTTTAGGGTTCCTTTCCCTTAGTTGGTATGACATGTCAGCATCAAAACCATCAGGGAAATTAATTAATGCTAGGTTAGGAGGAGGCTTAATGCTGGCTGGAAATGCATTGTAGATATTATTAAACCTAGTGCAATAGTCTTTAACTTACTCACTAGGAGCTCTTATAATATTGTCATATTCAGAAAGTATTTGCAGTGGGTTTTTCTTTCTCTCCCATCTAACAATGAAGAACCTATGAAAATTGTTTAAGTATACAATATGGTTGGCAGGAAAAGCTTTGAAGCATTTCTTGACATCCCCAGTTAAAGTTTTTGCAAAAAATATCATTTGGACATCTATTTCATCTATTTCATGCAAGTAAAAAAAGTCAAACATCTTGTTTACATGCTGCTAGGTAGTGTAATTACCAATAGCATCAAATAGGAAAATCTTACTCTGATAATCTACAGGCATGGCATGGAGTTGGGCAGGTAAAACAAGAGGAGCATATTGGTTTGCCATTGCTGTAATTATGGTTTGACTAGGGGGTAAAGTTGTGGTGCTTGAGGAAGGGCTTGGAACTGTTGGAGGTGAACTAGATGATGATGAAGATGGTTGATTAATAACTAGCTTAGGTGATTGTATTGTGGTAGATACAATTGGTGAAGTTGTGGTAAAAGAAGGGGTATTTACAGTGAATGAAGACTGTGCAGAAATTTGAGAGGCAGTAGCAGTAAGGGCAGCTAGCTCAACAAATTGTTGAAGATAAGCACTATACATATTGCTGATTAACGTAGAGGTCAAGGCGTCTAACTTGTCAAAAAACGTCCAAGACAAATTTATCTAAATCTAGATGGATAACCCTTTTCGATTCAATGAGTTGAATAAACTCAAGGTCTAAGACTGTTTCATGGATGGCATTCTCAAATTTAGTTCTAAATAATGAGAGGTCAAATGAAAAATCAAAAGGGATTTCCTCTAAAGTTGACAACTCTGCAGGGATTGAATTGGCCCTGGCTAGCTGGCTACTACTTGCCTGAGTTTCTTGGTTTTTTGGTTTTCTTAGAATTCTGTCTAGGTCATCAACTATAGTTGTAGGGTTTGGATCATGGTTTACCCTGGTATAGTGAATCTTCTTAGGAGCCATAATTTTAGTTTTTTAAACTATTTTTATGAGATTTTTGAAAATTTACTTCAGATAATGACCTGAAGGGGATCAAGATTTAATCTAAGGTTTCCTTAAAGTTTTATGAGACTAAGGATCGAAGTCCCCAATATGGTCACCAGAAATGTTATCACTCTGATAATTCTTTTGAAGAAAGAAGAAAGAAAAAACAAAGGTAACCACAAACCACTTTTGGAGATCATGACCTAGCCTTCCTGATGCTCAGAGAGGGCCCTTTGTAGAATTTCTTGCAAATTCTCTATAAATCTACCTCCGAGATCTATGTAGAAAATTTGACTGTAGATTACCCTGATAATGCAATATAACAAAGAAAAATACTATAATCTACTTCTACTATCAAACTTGCAAAAGCTTAAAATATTTGAGCAATATGAAGTAGAACACATATAACCAGAAGCATAATCAATTCACATGAAACACAGAAGAATACTGAGGGGAAAGCCTCAGCTAAAAACCCCACTATATGTATTATCATACAAGTGGAAATATCTCAGGATTACACATAGCTTTAGCACTCACAGCTATCTAGCTCTCAGTACAATCCCTCACACTGCTCATAGACAGAATAGACTGCTCATATGCCTTCTCCTCTGCCCTCCAAGCCTCATATTTCCTTGCGTTGTTTTCCATAGGTGATCCAACTATAACCTTGTGTGGCACTGATCTCACACACTACTCCAACACACTATAAAACTGCGCAAATCTCAAGGACTAAATTCCTTCTGCATGCAATAGATTTTCTTATAGGATAATTCTTGCAACTGATAGTGCATTGTCCCTGCCTTTAATCTCAACTCGGTCTTTGTCTGAATTGAAATGCATGAGGTATCGATGAGAGAATATTCAGTTATCTAGAGTACACTAGTTTGATGCATGCATGCATTAACTAACTGAACTCACAATTAGTTCCTCAAACCATTTGGAACTAATTTAATTGGACTTAGACCAGTTAACTGAGCAAACTAATAAAAGCTCAAATACAACTCATCCTTATCTTCTTAATTAAGGGATAATATCCTTAATTTAAGGGATAATTGTTGCATGACTTAAGAAAGACTTCTAACTTGAATTTATCCAATTAATTAATCCATAATGAATCAATTAATTATTTCCAAGCAGGAGACGAGACTAAATTCGAATTTAATTCACAATTTTAATTCAAGGACAAATTAAAATTGGAATATTATTGTTGCCACATTTCAACACTCCCTCTCAACAGGAAAGGGATTATTTTCCACCCCGATCTTGTCTCTATGGAACTTGAATTTACACTTTGACAATGCCTTAGTCAAAATGTCAACATCTTGCTCCTCAGTCGAAATATACTGCAACAACATGATCCTGTTCGCCATATAGTCTTTGAGATGATGATACTGGATGTCAATGTGCTTGGACCGATCATGAAATATTGGATTCTTAGAGAGTTTAATACAACTCTAATTATCACAATAGATCACAGTTGAATCCATCCTCTAATCAAACAAACCAACTAGAATTTTTTGCATCCAAATGTCCTCACATGCTACCTGACTTGCATCCATGTATTCAGCCTCTGCTGAGCTGAGTACAACTGACCTCTGTTTCCTACTGTACCAAGAAACTATAGTTGACCCAAGGTTAAAAATTCCTCGTGATGTGCCTTTCTGATCTGATGTACTCCCTGCCCAATCTGCATCAGTGAAGCCCTGTAGCTTCACTCCCTCTATCCGTCTATACCATAATCCATATTGAGATGTGCCTCTGAGGTCTCCCAAAACATGCTTAGCTACCTTCCAAAACATCTTGGTAGGCTGAACCATGGCTTGATTCAGCTGGTTCACCGCATAACACAAATATGGTCGTGTGCTCACTAAATACATCAGTGAACCCACAAGTTGTCGATACATAGTAGCTTCTACTACTCCTGAAGTAGCATCATCCTACCTCCAATTACCTACTAAAGGAGTTTGCATGGGCTTACACTTCTCCATGCGGAATCTCTTGAGTATCTCATTGGCATACTTGCCTTGAGACACAAACAACTCCCCATCCTTCTGTCATACCTCCATGCCATGGAAGTAATGCATGAGACCCATGTCTTTCATCTTGAATTCTCTTGCAAGGTCCTCCTTGCAAGACATGATCAACTTATCATCACTTGCCAATATAGGATCATCAACATAAAGTACAATGATCAACTGCTTACCATGATGTGGTACAAGTTTGCATTCGCTTCACTCTTTATGAAGCCCAACCCGGTGAAGTAGTTGTCGATCCTAGTGTACCAAGCACAAGGTGCTTGCTTCAGCCCATACAAAGATCTCTTGAGTCAGCACACATGTGACTCACGATCGAATGTCTCAAAACCTTCTGGCTACTATATGTACACCTCTTCCTCAATCTTGCCATTGAGGAATGCAGTCTTCACATCCATCTGATGGATCTTCCAACCAATCTGTGCTAATAGTGCCAACATCAATATGATAGATGAGTATCTTGCTACAGAAGCAAAAGTCTCATCATAGTCGGTCCCCTCAACCTGTGAGAAACCACGGGAAAAGAATCTTGCCTTATGTTTCTCCACACTACCATCAGTAGCTTGCCTTACCTTGTAAAGCCAACAAGAACTCACAACTGACTTGTCCTTTGGTCTTGGAACCACATCCCAAACACTATTCCAAGCTATGGAGTCATACTCCTCCACCATAGCATCAACCCAAATAGGCTACTGCACTGCTTCCTCAAAGGAAGATGGCTCAGTCTCAATACATTCCCCAACAAGGGCCATGTATCCAGTGTACCTCTCAGGTGACCTCCTCTGTCTGCGCTAAGAAGATGGTTCTCTCACATTCTCTCTCACATCCAACAACAATCTATCAACTTCTCTTGTGAGCTTTTGTCCCTCTTTGGAAGACTCTACTTGAGTGGATGTCTCCACTCCTGGAACCTCTGCATGTGGCTGCTCCGCATCAGTCTGAGGCTCCTCCTCCTTAAGAACCAAGAGTTCCTCCACAACATGTAGTTGGAGCTCCCTCTCAAGGGAAACTTGCATGGCCTTCTACTCATCAAACTTGAGATCTCTGCGAACCACTGTCCTTTGACTGGTAGGCAAGTACACCCAATAGTTGTGGGGTGTATCAGTGTACCCCACAAATATCCCCAACTTGTTGGCTCAAGTTTCTTCTGGGCATCCTTGGTCACATGGTAATATACCGATGAGCCAAAGATCCTGAAGTGACCCACATCTAGTCTCTTCCTAGAGAAAGCTTCCTTTGGTGTATTCATCCCAAGTATGCGATGCTGGCTTCTATTCTGAAAATAGACCACAGTGTTGCATGCCTCAACCCACAAATGAAGTGGTAGGCCTTGGTCATGCAGCATCGCCCGAGCTGCCCCCACAATCATTCTATTCGTCCTCTCGATCACCCCATTCTATTGTGGGTTATGAGGTGCCGTCAGCTCCCATTTAATTCCTTCCGCTGCACAAAAGTCCTTAAACTCTTGAGAGACATACTCTCCTCCATTGTCACTTCTCAAGGCTATGATCTTCTTCCCTAACTCTTTCTCAACCAAAGCTTTGAACTCACAAAACTTTGAGAAGGTTTGGTTCTTCTTCTGCATGAATAAATCCAACATTTACAAGAAAAATCATCAATGAAAATCACATAATACATTTGCTTTGCAGGTGGATTCTGTCAAGAATGGTCCACACAAATCATTATGAACTAGCTCTAATATTGCTTCAGCTCAATTGCCTCAATCATGAAAGGAATACTTGGCGTACTTTCCCAAGGTACAACCTTTGCGTGTGTCCACTTGCTCAAGTTTACCTTTGGGAAGTCTAGTAGAGATCTACTACATTATCTTCAAGGCCCCATGATGTAGGTGGCCCAACTGCCTATGCCATAACTCACCAATGTCTTGACTTTGCACCAATTCTGCTTTCGAACTCAATGCACCTCAATCATCCACCTCTAGTTTATAGAGATTCTTCACTTGAATCCCAATCCTCTTGGTCTAAGCCATGGCTATGTGTCATAGGAATGCCTTTCCTTTACTAAATACAGCATTGTAGCCTTTGTCCTACAACATCGCGACTGATACCATGTTCTTTTTTAGTCTAGGCACATACTTTACATCAGTCAAGGTGAGAGGAGCTCCATGCTCCTTCTGAAAAGCAATTGTGCCTTCTCCTAAAACACATTACTTTTCATCATCATCCATCTCTATGTGCATCTTGAGGTCTTTCTCCTGCAAGGTAGTGAATAAACTTTTATCGCCAGTTATATGGAATGAGGCTCTACTGTAAAGATACCAAACACAACCCACCATCAATGAAACCATGCATGGGATCAGGGTAAAATCCAATTCAAACTAAGAGGCTAATGCCTCACCTTCTTATCCTTTCGAGGATCCCTTCTTGGAGTTCTTCAATGGGAAATTAGTTGCATAATGACCCATCTCATGGCAATTAAAGCATCTCACTTTAGATTTTTCAATCTTCTTCCCTCCATGAGAAGAACTTGATTTGGAATGGGAAGCCTTCCCTTTCCCTTTCCTTGCCTTACTTGCTAAGGCCATATTTTCTTCATCATCATGCTTAGATGAAGAACCATCTCTTATGCTCCTACTGATCTCCTCCTGCATCAGATCTGACCACAGTTGTTCCTAATCCGACAGTTTCTCTCTTCCATTCGCAAAGTCTTGGTAGTTATTCCAACTCTTTGGAAGACCGAGGAGAGAAAGACTCACCATATCATCATCAGCTATAGTTATTCCCACACTACCAAGCTCATCTTTGTAGGTGTTGAGCTTGTTCAGATATGTATAAATAATATTGCCCTTCTCCATCTTGATTTTCCGAATCTTATCCTTGAGCGCCAGTTTCCTCTGGTCGCTACTGTTCTGATAAAGGTCCTTCAATGTCTTCCACATTGAAAACAAAGTCTCCTTCCCATGGAGACTCGAGACAATATGGTCTCGAACTCCCTCCAGAATATTAAGTCTCACCTTCGCCACACACTTCTTTCTTTCAGCCAATTCTTGTGCATTAACTGTAGCTGGATTGGCGATTTCTTAATCTATGAAATCCTTCAAACCATTGTCTTCTAATACAGATTCCATGCGATCTTTCCATGCTTTGTAATTCGAGTTGCCATCCAGAGCATACTCAAGTCTCAAGCCATTGAACACCATTGGTGAACTTTGAAGTATGATAAGCATTCGATTTTGTTTCTGCAATCAATAACTTCAAACTTTGAATTTCCCTTCTCAGTATACTGTTCACAGTTTTGATAACCTTTGCTCTGATACCATGTAGAATTTCCTACAAATTCTCTACAAATTTACCTCTGAGATCTATGTAGAAAATCTGGCTGTAGATTAACTCGATAATGCAATATACCAAAGCAAAATACTATAATCTACTTCTACTATCAAACTTGTGGAAGCTTAAAAGATTTGAGCAAGATCAAGCATAACACATATAACCAGAAGTAGAATCAATGCACATGAAACACAAAAAATACTCGGGGGAAAACCTCAGCTAAAAACCGCACTATCTGTATTATCATACAAGTGGAAATATCTCAGGATTACACACAACATTAGCTCTCACAACTATCTAGCTCTCAGTACAATCCCTCACACTGCTCATAGATAGAATAGACTGCTCATGTAGAAATTTCACCTGTAGATCAAACTGGTAATGCAATGTACTAAAGCAAAACACATGATCTACTTCTACAAAACATTAAGCGAAAGTAAAATCAATTTCATGAGAAACATCAACTGTAAACACATATAACTGATCAAGAGAAATAATCACACATAACATAGATATATCAATGTGGAAAGCACCAGCATAAAACCCCCAACACTGTATTATCAATCAAGTAGAAATCCTCTTTTGTTTACAAAAAATATCAGCTCAAGAGCTATCCTGTACTTCCTGTGATCAAAAGATGATGATGTTGGACTCACTATGCCTCAATATGTAGGAAACCACCCATCAATCCCCTATTTCCTTGCACAATTTTGATTCGGGTCCAATTCATAACATATGAGCATTGACCCCAAATCATACCTGCTGTCAACCATAGGTCCAACTATGCAATCCTTGAGGACACTAGTTCATCATGCATGTAAGGAATATTCCATCGGAAGATCCAAACATCTGATAGTACATTGTCCCTCATCTGATCTCAACTGGGTCCCTAACAAAACTGACATGCAACAATTATCCATGAGTGAATCCTTAGTTATCTAAAATAATAGTTGTCACATGCATACAAGCATTAACAAACTATATTTTATTATTTTAACAACTTGTTAAAATAATCTAACTGGACTTGACTAGTTAGAACTAAGTCAACTGATTCTTTCATTATAGAACTCATACTTATTGCCTCAATCACTAGAGGAAATTAAGGATAAATTCCTTAATCAGTGGGACAACTCACAAAGACTTCAAATTCAAATTTCCTTAACTAATTAACTCATCTAAATTAATTGATTAATATTTCCAACTGCTGTTAAGACAAAGATTAATTTTACTTCCTATAGATAGACTAGGGATTGCTATAAATAGGAATGGACCCAGAAATGCTATTTTTAGAACTTTCTATTTTATGCAATTTCACCTCTCACCCAAGGTGGCCAATGACCTCACTGTCCAAACTGCTATTTTTAGACATTCTATTTTTAGAACTTTCTAAATTTAGCATTTCTTGTTGCCCACTTTTCAACACTCCCTCTCAATAAGAAAGGGATTATCAACAACCCCAATCCTATCTCTGTGGAACTCAAACTTTTGTTGTGACAATGCCTTTGTCAAAATATCTGCATCCTACTCCTCGGTCAAAATGTAGTGCAACATCATGATCCTCTTGACCACACAATCCCGTAGATGATGGTAGCGGATATCTATATGCTTGGACCTGTCATGAAACACTAGATTCTCAGAGAGTTTAATGCAACTTTGATTATCATAATATATCACTGTAGGATCCATCATCTGACCAACCAATCCCACTGGAATCTTCTGCATCCAGATGGCCTCATGTGCAGCCTGACTAGCTGCCATGTACTCTACCTCTGCTGTTCTAAGTGCAACTGATCTTTGTTTCTAGCTATACCAAGAAACTACAGCTGACCCAAGGTTGAAGATCCCTCCAGAAGTGCTCTTCATGTTTGATGGACTACCTACCCAATCTACATCTGTGAAGCCTTGGAGCTTCACTCCCTTTGTCTGCCTGTACCATAATCCATACTATGTAGTGCCTCTCAAATATCTCAGCACATGCTTTGTTGCCTTCCAAAATAAATTGGTTAGTTGAACCATAGCTTGACTTAGCTGGTTCATTGCAAAGCACAAATATGGTCATGTATTCACCAAATACATGAGTGAACCCACAAGTTGCCTGTAAACTATAGCAGCTACTACCTCACCTGAAGTAGCATCCTCCTTCCTCCACTTACCTGTTAGAGGAGTCTCCATGGGCTTACACATATCCATGTGGAAGTGCCTCAGTATCTCATTGGCATACTTGCCCTGAGACACAAATACTTCCCCATCTCTTTACCATACCTCCATGCCTAGAAAGTAGTGCATAAGGCCCATGTCCTTCATCTCAAACTCTCTTGCAAGATCTGCCTTGCAAGACTTGATCAATTGATCATCATCTGTCAAAATTAGATCATCGACATAAAGTACAATAATCAATAGCTTACCATCTACAATGATGTGGTAGAGGTTCGCATCCGCTTCACTCTTGGTGAAGCCCAACCCAGTGAAATAACTGTCGATTCTGGTATACCAAGCACGGGCTGCTTGCTTCAGCCCATACAATGCTAACTTGAGCTGACACACATGTGACTCACGATCGAAGGTCTCAAATCCCTCTGGGCACTCTATGTATACCTCTTCCTCAATATCTCCATTGAGGAATGTTGTCTTCACATCCATCTAATGGATCTACCAACCCATCTATGCTGATAGTGCTAGAATTGATCTAATCTATGAGTACCTTTCAATAGGAGCAAAGGTCTCATCATAGTCAATCCCCTCAACCTGTGAGAAACCATGGGCAATAAACCTTGCCTTGTGTTTCTCAATACTACCATTAGCTACCTGCTTTACCTTGTAAATCCATCAGGAAGTAGCCATTGACTTGTCCCCGGTCTAGGAACAACATCCCATACAATGTTTCACATGATAGAATCATACTCCTCTACCATCGCATCCACCCAAACTGGTTGCTGTACTGCCTCCTCAAAAGAAGAAGGCTTGGTCGCTACACACTCCCCAACCAGGGCCATGTAGCTAGTGTATCTATCGGGAGATCTCCTTTTTTGTGTTGAGACGATGGCTGCCCCACATTCTCTCACATGCTACATCAATCTGTCAGCTTCCCATGAGCGTTTCCACCCCTCTCTGGAAGACTCTCCAATAGTGGTGATCTCCACAACTGGAATCTCTACATGCAGCTACTCCGCATCATCAGGAGGTTCCTCCTCCTTAGGAACTAATACTTCCTCATCATCACCATGCAACTTGAGCTCCCTCTCA